>CM052221.1:5607825-5634128 GCA_028454225.1 Lasioglossum leucozonium | reverse complement strand
CTCGTTCGATCACCGAAGTTAAGCGGCGCAGGGCGGGGGACGCACTAGGATGGGTGACCGCTCGGTAGAAAAGCCGGGAAGTGGCCCTCTGGGTGCGTTTCGCGTGTTGTTGGCAAAATAGGTGGTTCGGAACCCACCTTAATAAAAAGTAGGTCCCGCTTGAAATTAGGCGATAGTTGAGGATTGGTAAAGGGAGAGGTGGTGGAATGGATTTGAAACCCTGAGGGGACCAAATATCATTACATACAAGTACAAAGAATGTTATGTGAGAAATATCGAATTAAGGAATGTTGAGAGTGAGCAGCGTGCGGTTCGAGAGCGCGACGCGTACCCTTCTCGGGGAAAACCCATGGGGGTGTACCGTCAGGTAAAAAGGATACTGGCAACAGGGGGTCCTCACGACTATAAGCTAGCTGAGCGGTCACTCTTCGGACCTTTGTCTTTTTATAATAAATCGCACTCTTTGGCGGACGGCTTCACCGTCAATACGAGTATTACTTAACACCCGCTCCGATCATCCTATCCAAGATCTATAGATATAGTTACGGGTTACGGTCCCTCCCCCTTTAATATATAATATATTTCTTACAGTTAATAAAATTGATTGAGTTTGCTACTTCGGGTACTGCAAAATGCCTGATAAATTTTAATAGGCCGCGTTGCACCTGTCTATCTTATAATCGAGGTTCACGTTCCATTGTACATTACTTATTTATTTATTTATTGCTGCCGTGATTGGTGTAGTATAAAGCTTGACAATTAGCAATCAAGTGTATATCGTTATACTAACGCTGAATCAACACGAACGGTACACGCTAAACGCTAATCTTACGTATTTCAGGTCTCGAGTTCGCGCCGATAAAGCTACACCCAACACGACCGGCGAAAGTACTAAAGAAAGCGAAACCGTTTTGAACGATGGCGTACACCATGACGGGCTCGGTTTACCCGTAGGCTTACGTCACGCGACTTCGAGGAACCTGGGAGAAGATAGTGGAAAAAACATCGGGCGATCTCGTACGATGATCATCGAGAAACTATGTACTGAAAACCAGTTTCACGCCTCGAGCGGCTACGCGTCTCGCGTCGCAACCGGTCGAGAATTTTCGGAAACGCTCGATTCTTTCGTGTCGCGTCGGCTCGGGTCGGGTCGCGGACGATTTTTCGCGACGTTGCAACGTCCGTCGCGAGTCCCCGGCCCCCGAGCACGTCACAATATTCTCGCGGCTCGCGAATATCGCGGATTACGTAATCGCCGTCGGGGTCTATACATACCCAGGCCGAATTGGAGCGAAGCCGTCGGCGTTCGCGATTAAATAGATTCAGCGCGTGCTCGGGGGGCTCGCGTTCATGCCTTTTCGATTAGGTTGACCCGTGTATTTTTTTTCACCCCCGTCGCGCGACGCCATGGCGTTGATATACAGCTGTTGATTCGTTTCGTTTCTCTTATCGCGGCGACCCTCGCGCGAACCCGATTTGCTTACGGGAATACCGAAAGCCGTATCCATTGATCTATCCGCGGTCACGTGACCGCGATCGCGCGCGAGAAACCAGCTCCGACGATCACTCGAAAATTCTACAAATCCTCCGAATGAGAACAACCGGGCGATTCTGCTCGCGGTTCGTGTTCGTGCCGCGATTTAGCGCGTGATACGTTCGGCGCGATACGTTCGGAACGATCCAATCGCGAGACGGTCGTTGATGAGGTGTTATGGCGGTCCACAGTGGGTCGGATTGGGGTAACGTGTGACATAGCCTCGTAATTTTTAATTCGTAAAAGGTATGGACGCGAAACTTAGACTGGACGATGTACTAATATCAGATTAAGGATTGGTTAAAAACTATTACTATTATTATTATTATTACTATCGCTATTAGTATTATAATTACTATTAGTATTAGCATTATTATCAATATTATTATATTTCCTGTTATTTTATTATTAATTCTAGAGCTTCTGGATCTAATTCCTTAATTCTTTCAGTAACTTCAAACAATAATAGTCTGAACAGTGGTTTGAGGGGGGAATCGATTTTTGTATAGTTATTTAGAAGAGGGTGTCTGAAAAATATTCCAATTTGTTAGAAAGCGGGATTTTTTGGGACTTGGAAGATACCCCTTACCGATTATAAAGAATTTTTTCCATTTAGTTCAGCATTGAGTTTTGACATATTATGCAGATTAATTAATAATGTAAGATACGATTCCTTATCGCAAAAATCTCAAAAATATTAAAACGTCAGGGCATCGCATGAAAGAGAAGGAATCTTTCTCGTGAAAAATACTCTCGTTAAAATGTCCAACTTTCAACGTTTATTACAACTATGATATTTATTAAATTATACTAACTTCTTCATTTCCGAGGTCCACAGACATTTAGGAAGCAATGTAACGAAGCAAGGAAGTTCGTTTTTGGGGATGAAGTCCCTCCTTACACAATTGAAAGGTACGTTGCAAGAAGATTAGACGATTGTTTACCGGACAAAAAATGGCCACGTTTCTTTTACGGCTTTATCGATAGTCACCAACGTTTTCTACTTCACAGATTGGAATTTTGGACGTACGAGACTGGTCGTTTGCGCGCATTTTCCGGTCCGGTGTCGTGCAACGAGCGAGATCCTACCGTACATGCGTGCGTGAAGGTTCGCGGGGAGGCACGATAAGGCGGCGGGCCGGGTTGCAGCGGTGTCGGGAGGCGTTCGGCCGGTCGGAGGGCTCGTAAACTATCTGCAGAGCTAACGCCATAATATATCAATAGCATCGGTACACCAAATCCTGTCGCAACGAGCCACCGTGGCGCGGCGGGCCCCTCATCGACGGCCGTTACAAATATGCCGGTGACAGAGAGTCCCGCGAGCGAAAACGGCCGGTGCTCGGCGTGCTCTAACGAGCCGGACACGTGTTTCCGACGTCGCCGCTATAAAGTAAGTGTACATACATACATGCATACGTACGTACGTAGCTACGTATATGTATATAACGGGGAACACGCGTGTCTCGCCCGGAGGAGTGTACAAACACGCGGGTCCGCACCCGTATACGTGCAAGCGAACCCGGCACGTTCGAAGCCCTAGAGCCGGTTTTCAATGAGCGAACCGCTGGAAGAAGAGGGAGAGAAACGCCGGAAAGAGAAAGGGTAGAGCAGGGAACCCCGCGAGATAGAGAGTGGAAGGGAAAGAGGGAGGGCGTGCGTGTGTGTGCGCGAGAGAATAACGAGAGAATATATGTAGTGCGAGCGCCGGAGAGAGAGAGAAAGAGAGAGAGAGAGAGGAGGCAGGCAAGAATGGACGAGAGCGGGAGGAATATAAACCCTTATCGAAATCGTGATTCACCCCACATTCTCCGGAGAGAGACCCCCTAACCTATTAACATCCATATCGCAATAACAGATACACGTGTACACTTCACCGTATTCCCACACGGTCATTCGTCCTCGCTCACCTTCGTAATTGGCCGCGATTCCAGCGGCCGTGCATGGAAAATAGAAAAACTTGAACCGCCGTGTCACCGCAATTATTTGCCGGCCGTGATATACTTGAATTATACAACCTCTCTTCGGGGTGGGAACAACGGGGGTGGTGGGAGGGACGATTGTTTTTGGGAGGGACGGGTTTCTTTTCTCGTCTTTCTTTTTTTATTCCCGTCGCTTTGTTTCTTCTCTACGTGTACTCTCCGCTTTACTCCCTGTCCGCCGCGCCGTTTTTACGACCGACGCATTAAACGGTCTTGAACTGTTTTTAACGCCGTCCGCAAAATTCGACCGGACCGAGCGAGAGCAAGAATTTTTCGTTTTTGGGCGCGCCGCCTCTGTTTGCGCGCGGGATTTTGACGAAAAGTTTGAGCGCATTGACATTTTTGTTGTGGATAGTAAATTGCTGTAAATTTATTACAAGAATACTAATTAACTTCTTAATTTAGAGTAATTTTAATAGTAAGTTCATTTTGAAATTGAACTGAGGGAAAGTTCAGAGTTAATTCACAGCACAAAATTTCTAATTTCTGATTATTCTTAATTTAGTGTAATTTTCGTGGTAAGTTCATTTTGAAATTTAACTGAGGGAAAATTTCAGTTTAAACAGAAATTGGAAATTTTGTGATGTATAGGGTGTATAAAAATTATGTCACGAATACCGTGGAGGGATTCTATACCTCTGGATCGGTGGAGATTTGTTAAAAAAATTGACCGCAAAATTAACTTTGACCCTTTCTTTTAAGGTTAACAAATTTTTTATCGTATCGTAAAAGTCTCACAGGAACAATGGGTCTCGAATCAACCATTCTCTTGAAAAACAACTTTGACGTTTCATAAACTAATTCCTTCCATATGTCTATAGGGTGTCCAAAATGGTATAAACGTGGAGGGAATGATTCTACAAGAGAAAATAAATTGATAATATGTTAGTGAAAAGTTCGTTGAAAATATGAGAATAAATGTTTTTCATTCGACGCCTCGGTTTCGAGAAGTTAATGTTTGAAAATTCAGCGAACACGCGTGCTCTTGAATGGCAATCGTTTTACGCGTCTGTTCATGACCTACTAATTCTACTTGTTCCAAACGTTAGGCACGCGAACTTGACGGATTTTTAAAGTGAATTTTCTCGAAAACGAGGCGTCAAACGAAAAAAATTTATTCTATATTTTCAATTCATTTTCTCATGTAAAATCATTCCCTACACGTTTATACCATTTTGGAAACCCTGTAGACATATGGACGAAATTAATTCACGAAACTTCAAAGTCGTTTTTAAAGAGAACGGTTCTCTTGAGATCCATTGATCCTTTGAGACTTTTGTTCCTTGCGATGAATACTATAAAAAATTTTTTAACCTTAAAAGAAAGGGTGAAGGTCAATTTTGCGGTTCAATTTTTTTATCAGATCTCCACCGATCCACGGGTATAGAATCCCTCTATGGTATTCGTGACATATAATTTTTATACACCCTGTGCATTAATTGTACGGTGTTTACGGAGTACGAACGCGTAAGACGGACGCCAAAGTGGAAAAACAAGTTCGGGGCCAAATATTTTTTTCTCCCGTAGACCCTCCATTCCACAGCTCGAGTTAGCCTCGCGCGAATTCTCGAATATAGTGCGAGTCGAGACAGCCTGTCGAATCGATCGAGAGATCGAAAAAAATTGTCGATAAATCGTTTCGAAAACATTTCAGAAGTACGCGGGGACAATGGGTTCGAATTTGTTTATAATATTTGTGGCGAACAGTGCGTTCGCGGTTAATGATAATCGACTAACCGGAGAACAGTCGCGACTAGCAGTTTCGCTGAACGACGAGTCGGCGTGGGTATTACGAAATTAGTAATTGAATCGTAAAAGGGCAGGTAGATAGCGCGTACAAGTGTTATTGCTTCGAGAATCCTTTCGGCCGTCACCCGTTTATACCAGATTCTTTCTCTAATCCGAGGAATGGTTACTTTGGTTCTCGCTCGGCTCGTTTACGGAGCAAGTTTCCCCGTTAAAAGGAAGTTTAAGCACTTCCGAGAGAGTCTGACGTTAAATAAGGTGGAGGACCATTAAGGATCGTCAGGTCGGACCTTATGAAGTACCGTGAATACTTGTGAATGAAATCAACGCTGTCCTCTCGACGAAAGTGAAAAGAATGTATTCAAACGGCCCGGACAAAGAGAGAAACGCGAGGAGGGACGCGCGGATTCGCTCGATGACGAACGACGCTGCCTGCTCGTTCCAGCTGCTATACACGCCTGTAGTACACGGCCGAGATAAAAGTGTGCGTGCGCCGCACGTTCTCTCGCCCGTTATCACGCTAATTTCGGCGATAACAGCGCGCAGTCCAATTACTTGTGTACATTTTAACGAGCAACTAATTTCTTGCAAAATATTCCGAATATCAACGTCCGTCTTTGACGTCGGGGAGAACGTACTCCAAGTTCTCCTCTTCTCTCGCTGTTGCAGTCCGATTGACGGGACCGAGGCGAGCGTATACAAACCAATTAGTCAACCGGTAGAATCCCTCATTCATTAACTTTCACGTTTTGCATTCCACTTTTCGTTAGAGCTTATTACATCTCGCTGCTGATGTGCCCACGATTTTATGCATATCATTGCCAACTGGACAAATTCTTACTTCAACAAATACAGACCCCAATCTGCGACACGATATTTCCGAGGACCGTTGATCCCGAATTCGTTCGGTCCGATCGGGGGGGAAGAGGGCATCGCTCGAATGCGAGACACCTAATTATCCAGATCGTAGACCGGTCTCGGGTATAGCAGCCGAGCAAATTTTTCCCCGAAATACCACGATATTATAATCCGTGGCGTTCCGTCCGGGAATTACCCGGGGTATCTGGGACCGCGATCGCCATTAAGGATCTAGCACGGGAACGATCGCATCGCGAGTCCGGGGGAATGACGAGGGGTACGGGGGAGAGGGGTGGGTGGTTGGGTTGAGCCGCGGCGATGGGTTGCACGGGGGTGAGGGTGCGCCGAGAGGGTGGCGTGGGTTCGAAGGGGGGTGGTCGGGGATCGTCAGCGAGGTTGGATGGCCGGATTCGCGCTAGGAGAGAAATGGATGCCGGTTTTCGGGCGGACACCCAGTGCATCGAGATAGATAGGTAGATAGACGTCCGGATAGATGCATGCCACGGCAGCCGGTAAGGGATGCCGAGGGGTAGCGCAAAGCAGGCGGGCAACGGGCGTCCGAGGGGAGTGGGTTGCAGAGGGTGGTTTGCGGGGGGGTGGCGGTAGGTGGTCGCGGTGAGACGCGAGACGAAGGTGGGATGAGGAGGAAGAGCAAGAGGATGAGGATGAGGCGGAGGAGGTGGAGGAGGAGGAGGAGGAGGTGGTGGAAGAGGATGACGAGGAGGAGGTGGAGCAGAAAGGGGTCGATGGTGGGTGGGTCGGCGAAGGGTGAGCGGGCCGGGTGGGTGGTGGCGGTGGTTCTCTCGCTGATTACGTCGCAGGATGGTCAGGAGAGAGAAACGCCGGAGAGGATGCTGCTACGCCGTCGGTCGGTGGTGCGCGGAGGAGGCCGGTTTGCTGGATAGGGGCGAATATATCCGCAATGTCCTACCACCAACCCTATACCCGGTACTATCTTCGTCCTCCCGGTGTTCCTCTCTCCGTCTTCCTCTCTCGCTCCCGTAGCGTCTACCCGTCTGTCTTCGTTCGCGCCGTCATTCTCTTCCTCTAGCCCTAGTCGCCGAGTATAAGTCTCTCCTCGTCGCACTCCCGTTGGACTTGGTCCGTAACCGACCACCTCTTTCCCACCGACGACGCCGGCAGCCTCCCGGGTGGCAGGGCCCTAAGCTAAACTAAGCTACGCCAGGATAGGATAGCGCCAGGAGGATAGGATGGGATAGGATGGTTGGATGGTGCCCGCGTACACTCTCGCGCGCACACGTACGTACAACCACCATCGAGGACGTCGACGACGAGAACGACGACGACGTCGACGGTGCGACGGTACGACGGTACGACGACGACGACGACGACGGTACGACGGTACGGCGGTACGACGACGGCATCGGGAACGGCGACGGCGACGATCCCTCGTGCAGAAGCAACCCACCCTCCTCGTGTTCTCGCCGTCTCCGTTCCTTCCATATCCGTCCGGCTATCTGGCTCCTCGTCCCACCTTCTTCCTCGCTAACCGTCTCTCGCGCCAACGCTCCGCGCGCGTCCCATACTTTCGTCCCTCGGTCTCGCTCCTACCAGCCAGTAACACCCACGGACCCCCCGGGGGGGTTAGTTAGGGGTGGTATATTGACGGCCGGCGTCGCGAGGACGCCTATACTTAGTGTGCCGGCGAACCGACGCGTTTCCAGCTAGGCGTCCACCTCTCCCTCCTCCCCCCGTTCCACCCCTCGTTCACCCTCCCTCGGTCTTCTAACTCTCCACCCTCTGTCCGCCACCCTCGGCCACCCTTCACGACCACCACCCTCCTGCACCCTCTGCCGACGACCCATTCTACACCCTCTGCTGCCACCTTCCTAGAACCTTCCCCTCCCCTCCCGCCCCCCCGGAACCCCGCACCGACTCTCTCCCTCGGTCCATCCTTCGTCCACCGCCCCAACGACGGAACCGTCGTCGACGACCCCTCCGCCCCCTCCCGACCCCCTTCGCCCACCGCCCCTTTTTCTCGACCTTCCTTTGCCTCGACCCTACGTCCTATCCTAGGGTTCTCTAGGTACAAACAGGCCAAAGGATCGCGGTCGTCGCCGCGGACCGAATCAAAGACGCGCGCGTATCTCTGCTCGTCCATCGGGTTTCGGTGCTAGCGAGGTTCGGATGCTGCCGCCCCATTAAAAACAAACAGAAAAGAAGAAACGACCGTCTCGCGTTCGTGCCGGAGATGACGCCGGACGAAGACGGCGATCGCGGTAGCTTCTCGTGACGGGGAACGCGGAGGACCGGAGACGAGCGGGGCCACGGACGAGAAACCGAGAGCCGACGACCGGGTTCGCAACGCGGACGACGGCGCGACGCGGACGACGACGACGAAATCGATGCCTCCGGGCACTACGAGAGCTTCGTGACGCACCTGATGCGAGGAGAACACAGGGGACGACGGCGGCGACGAAGGGAAACGAACCTCCGAGGGGAAGAGAGACCTCGACAGGGGTCGATTAGGGAGCGACCGAGCGAAATTATGTATACGTCGAAGATGATGGCGACGATGCACGCGATGCGATGGGCGAGCCGAGCGCGGCAAGGTCCGAGAGGGGGATCGACCCTGGGCTAGGGACGCGGTTCTTTGTCGGGACTCGCTAACGAAAAAAGGATCAGCTTCGAGATGCTCCTCGGCCAGAAAGATAGACGGAGAAGAAGAAGGAGAAAGATAGATAAAGAGAGAGAGAGGGAGATGGAACCGCTCACAGTCTGCCCGATCGCCGTTAACCATCCTTATTTGCCCCGACGATGTTACAATTTACCTTGTCGGTCGACTGGAGAACGCTGAACTTGCGCGGACGCGCAATTACGTCCGCTGATACGCGCGGTTACACCTATATCCTTTGATCGGTCGAGTTTTAACCGCGAGCACAGGTTATTGGAAACTCGGGCGGGTTCAAAGATTTTGCGCGTCCTCTCCGAGCCTGTATAACGCGGCGTTCCTCTTTATGCGGCGGTCCGACCGGTCCGTCAAATAACATTTAACGAGGTTTAAATGCGCCTCTTCGCTCGGATCGATATTTATTCGGGGATCCAGAACGCGGATGCAGAGACGCTCCCGTCAACTTACGATTCGATTCGAACGAAACTCTTTTCCGCTTTATTCACATATTTGGTAGCATTGCCATTGAAACCGAGCAACAAACGCGATTAACATGTTTCGGCTTGTAACAATCACAAGGCGCTGTTTCAATAAAAGTTATTATTATTATTTTATTAGAAACTGACTCTTACATAAATGTTCACATAATTATTACACCGATTAAAATGTTTCAGCTTGTGAAAATCACAAGGCTCTGTTTATTTAGATTTCGAGCAACTTTTATACTCAACAAAAGTTATTATTTTATTAGAAACTGACCGAGGTCTTCTTACATAAATGTTTACATATTTATTACATCGATTAAAATGTTTCTGTTTGTGAAAATCACAAGGCTCTATTTATTTAGATTTCGAGGAACGTTTATCTCGTTACGCGCTCGAATAGAACGATCAATCGAATCAATTTCCACGTAAGCAGCATCATGATTGTAAAATGAGTAATATCAAAACCGGTCGTTCGATCGGCAGGTTTAGCGTTGGAGCGCTTAATTCCACCGACTTTTGTCATAAACGCATAAAATCCTCGGTCTACGGATCATAGGAGAACCATTTCCCAGCATGGCCGCGCGTTCGTCGTCCATTGCATCGTCGCGTTCCGTTTGTAAGTGAAACGTAGACCCGGTCGGCCGGTCCTTACTAAACTTTTTACTGTGCCACGTTTTAGAGAGTCGCGCGCATTTATCGGAGACCCGTCGTTCAAAGTTCCGCTAACTTGACTAGATCTCATTAAATGACGGCGGTGGCGTTCAACCTGTGTCGGGATAACGAGCAACGACACACTAGCCAGCCCAGTTTTCTGATAATCATTACCGACCGTTGTACGCGTTGCGGCGAGGCGAGGCTGCCGAAACAAAGAGGTTTATTGTGGAATCAGCGGTGTCGAATGCCGCCCTCGGTGCACTTATACGAAATTGATGACGCCGTTCGATTTGCCACATAGAAAGCCAGTTATAGGTGGCGGGACGAGGGGGGGCTCCGCAAACGACGAGGGAACAGCGTCGAAGACGACCAACCCGAGGACACCGAGTGCTCGCAGGATCGACGAGTAATCGAATTAAGGATGCTCGAGGTGACTAACTCTCGAGGACGTTGGTAAGGAATGCCTCGCTCGTCGAAAACGATCCTCGTGTATTATATATCGCCCCGACGCCGGGAAAACAATCTCGAATGTTTGCGCCACGACCTGGCCCGACGCGACGCGACGCGACGCAAATGAATCCGCGTTCCGATGAAGAATTCCGCGCGAAATGCTAGCGGACGGATAGATGAAGTCTTCGCGGAACAATTGCCCGTTTCGGCGACCGGCTTTCCCCTCGTTTCATGCCTTCGGATAAATCTTACTGCGAACAAGACCTAAGAGCAGACCTAACCTCTCGCAACTGCGAAAACGCCCGCGCACTCGTCGCTCTAAACGCGACACAGGTGCCACTGAACAACCCTATTGTATTAGAATCAAGCAGATCTCGATGGGAGTCACATGTACCGTATCGAATACAATAATTCATCGATAATTGTCTAAAATATCTAAACGATAATTGTCTAGTCGCCTACCCATTCCACTGAGGGGCATACCCCGTGAGGGACCATAAAACTCGGTAGGCCTCGTAAGGTCGTATCGGTAACCCGATACCGGATCGGGTACATCGGTGCGAGACCAGGAGACCACTACTAATCCAATGACAAAACTTCTTTATTTTTTATTATTTTTTTATGGAGCTTTCACCAATATATTCATGGCATTTTTCTTATTAAAATGATACCAAACACGATATAATTCGGATCATATACAGATATATGGTCATTTATAATACAAGTCTGTTCGCCCCTGCAAGACACACTCTCTTGACCGGGACAATTCGTGAATATTAAACTAAAATCGTAAATATCATCGAAATTATTCATATTTGGTATAATTTTCATTAGAAAAATGCCACGAATATATTGGTGAAAGTTCCATAAAAAAATAATAAAAAGTAAAGAAGTTTTGTCATTGGATTAGTAGTGATTCACACCGATACACCCGACCCGGTATCGGATTTCACGCCTCTTTCGAGGACTCTCGAGCTTCGGTGTCCTATTCTACGTTCGGCAAAAGTCAAAAAATAGTATCCCTTCACGATAATTTTCTTTGGCCAGACCCGTGGTATAGACAATTATCGATGAATTACTGTATTCCGCTGTGCGTTCCCTTTATGCCGGACTTTGCATAACTCAGACATGATTTCAGGCCTTCTGGATCCTTGCAATCCCCATGTGCGTATACGGTTGACCTAGCGGTGTGAGTGTCCACGCATGCTACCGTTCAGCGCCTTAGATTCGAACAACCTTGCCTTGTTCCGAACGCTGGATCTAGGGTACACTAGACCTGAGTATTTTATAATATTGAAAATAACGGGAGTGGGTTTATTCAGAATTTTCACATCTCGTATCGTACGTTTCTAAGGAGATCAAATAATTCCTTATGACTGTCGCTATACAACCTCGATAATCTTGGCGCTCTTCAAATCTCTTGTTCCAAGATTACTACCAACAGAACTACGAGAATTTTGTTAAATTTGATTTTCAAAATGGCGCTCTTCAAATCTCTTGTTCCATTTTGAAAATAAAAATTAACAAAATTCTCGTAGTTCTGTTGGTTGTTTATCATGATTAGACAGCGGATTTTTTATACATAGAACAGAGAGAAATTAGAAAAATCTAAAGATAGTTTCAATGTGAAGAAAACTATTAGGGCATGAAATGCATTTATACTCAACTCCTGCGTTTCATAATCGCAGTCTAATTATTATATTCGCTGAAATAAAGCCCGAATAATTTTCTTCGAAAACTGCATTACAATTTCGGAAATTAGAAAATTAACAATAAACCGAACATTTTAACGCTTAATGATGCTCGGTTAAATTTTTAAAACTGCGAATGGTTCAATTGTTATGGTAACGAGAGTTACACATTTTCATTTGTTCCAATAACTAGGGTCTTTGGTGCAGGATTTAGAGCTTGCCGGAAAAATATTTCCGATATCTCCTCCGGTTAATCCGTTTAACTCTGCACAGTCTGTATGTACGAAAAAATTTTGTAACCAGCAAAAAAACAGAAGATCTAGAGAGAAACTAGCCAAGATTAGGAAATAACGAACGGTGACGCGCGAAATTACGATGAAAGAGCGTGAATCACCTTAACGCTGTAAGTGAATAAAAGCGAACGTTCGGTTGTAAAGTTCATGGGTAGCCGAGGTCCGGGAATTAAATTTGATGATACCCTATTGAACTTGGTGTCTCGGAGGGGTCAAACCGTTCGATCAAACCAGTCGAATAAATCGGGGAACGCCGGGGATCGATGAAACTTTTTCCCATCGGTGGCTCCGTGGTTCGCGAAGCGGATTAAAGAGTTCGAAAGGAGTTCGGAATTATCCGCGGTAGGCGGCCCGACGGGCTACGAGGTTTACGAGAGTAACGTCACCAATGCCTCGTTAAACGCGTAGTCGTGGCAGCGTGACGTCACACCGTGCCGCCCTCTGCGATACGCGGCGGCCAGTCCCACTTCTCTGTACACGCACGGACAGCGCCAGCAGACGCGAACTTTATGCCGTCAATTTCAGCTTCCGATGCGCGTCGTCTCCCGAGAGCCGGTGCGACGCGACGGTTTCGTCAGTCTACGTCACCCCGTTTCGCCGATCCGTCAACGAAATTTCACTTTTGCTGAACACAGCATCGCCAACCGACTCCGCTAGCCGATTATCAAAACGCAACTAATTTTCCTCCCTTTTCTCTCTTCCAACTTTATATTCCCGCATGCAATTATACTAACCTATTTACACACACCGATTTCGGTGAAATCGGCAGTTTCCGGATAAAATTATTGAACATCCATTACTGCTGAAATTAACCAGACGGTAACGCGAGAATTTCGTAACTAAAAATTGTTAACTATTAGAATTGATTGTATCGTGAAACCCCGCAATGTTGGGGGAGGGGGGCTCGTAATCGGTGAGGGTCAAAAATTTTTTATCTTTGCGATTTCACTGAAATTACCCCTAATTGAAATTGAAAGTCCAAAAAATGTACTTTTTGCGTTTATTGAATTTTACAAAAATAGTTGAGGATTATATCACCGTTATGAAAAGTGCGAATAAAAATAACCATTTTTCATTATTTGCGTTCTCCTAATCTAAGCTCGTTTGGGTGGGACTAAAATTCATGGTTCCGCTGTTGAGTGACCCAGTGTTGGGGAAAAATTACGGCGGATCCACATCGCGGCAGCGAATCTCGGGCCGTCCGTGTCGCGAATACAGTAATTCATCGATAACTGTCTATACCACGGGTCTGGCCAAAGACAATTATCGTGAAGGGATACTATTCTTTGACTTTTGCCGAACGTAGAACAGGACACCGAAGCACGAGAGGCCACGACCGCCGATCAGTGAAATTCGATACCGGGTCGGGTGTATCGGTGTGAATCACTACTAATCTAATGACAAATCTTCTTTATTTTTTATTATTTTTTTATGAAACTTTCGCCACTATATTCGCGGCATTTTTCCAATGAAAATGATACCAAATATGATATAATTCCGATGATATTTACGATTTTAGTTTAATATTCACGAATTGTCCCGGTCAAGAGAGTGTGTCTTGCAGGGGCGAACCGACTTGTATTATAAATGACCATATATCTGTATATGATCCGAATTATATCGTGTTTGGTATTTTAGAGGTATCGTGCGGATAAAATAAATGTTCAACAACTCGTGTGTTATGTATTAACAAACGTTTAATACCAAAATGTCTATTATATATAATGGAAAACAATAGCGTCGCGATAGCTTAGCACTCAAAATGCACGCGACGAATGTTGCTAGCTTTCTGCCCTGCTCACGTAAAGGGGCCTTATATAACCTTACAACGACGTCCCAAAAACCGTTAAAATAAGGAGAGGAACTTTCCATCCTTGAAGACACAAGGATGGAGTTTCCTCCCCCAAGACGCTACATATGGAGACGTCGTTGAAGAACTGCAACGGTCGGGTCGAGGTTCTGGCAAATGTCAACTAAATGACCAAAGCCTAGGACCCGACCACCTACGGCGTGCACTTGGAAAGGACGGAATTTTCGCGTCCGAAAATTCCCTCTTTCCCACGCACAGCATCCGCTACAGTATCATTTTAATCTGAAAAATGTCACAAATATATTGGTCAAATCGGTCAACGACCATTGCCTCGCTGAAAATACCGGTTCTCGTTCGATCACCGAAGTTAAACGGCGTAGGGCGGGGGACGCACCTAGGATGGGTGACCGCTCGGTAAAAAGCCGGGAAGTGACACTCTGGGTGCGTTTCACGTGTTGTTGGTAAAATAGGTGGTTCGGAACCCACCTTAATAAAAAGTAGGTCCCGCGGAAATTGGAAATTAGGCGATAGTTGAGGATTGGTAAAGGGAGAGGTGGTGGAATGGATTGGACCTGAGGGGACCAAATATCATTACATACATACATACATATTGGTCAAATCGGAATTATATAAATATAAAAATACCGTGAATATATTGGTGAAAGCTCCATAAAAAAATAATAAAAAATAAAGAAGTTTTGTCATTGGATTAGTAGTGGTCTCCTGGTCTCACACCGATGTATCCGATCCGGTATCGGGTTACATTGCTCGGCGGTCGAGGCCTACCGAGTTTCATGGTCCCTCGCGGGGTATGCCGCTCAGTGGTATGGGTAGACTACTAGACAATTATCGTTTAGATATTTTAGACAATTATCAATAAATTACTGTTCATTGGAAACGCGTGCGTGCGAGTGACGCCCATGATAAACGCGTGGTGAACTTTCTCGCGAGTGTCCCGGGACCAAGAACAGTAAAAAAAAAACAAACCTCGTGTTTCTACTTTGGCTGGTGCGTCCGGTTCAGTAAACTGTAACGAACAGTCGCGGGAACGAAGGTTCTCGTCGCTAAATCCTGCTGTCCCCTCTGAACGATGTCTCGTTATCTGTTCCCGAGTCCTTCGCACGCACTTTTATCTGCAACCTCCACTACCAACGGTCTCTCTCCGTTCATCCCCCCCTTCGCCGCTCTTAGCGTCCGTCCCCGTTGTCCCGTGATTCTCTTAGGTCCCTGTTCGCAATCTAACTACGATAATTTGTTTTGCTCCGGTGCCGTTGGAAAAATCGCGGAGACTTGAGACACGGGCGCGCAGGAACAATACGGTTCGAAAAGCACTTTATCATGCAATTACACCTATCCGACGGAAGATCGACGAGTCTCTCCGCGTTCAGGTTTGCACCCGCCCGCACGCGCGCGCGCCAACAACAGATAAAGCCTATCGGGTAATAATAAAGTAATTAATCCTCGTCCGTGTGTGCGTGGACAAGCGATCAACGGTCTACAATAATAATAGCGAGAACTATTAATATGCGGACAGATGATTATTAAATCCGCCACGAATGCCCGCGGAACCGCTCGTTGTTCGAACGGATTTCGATCTATCGATCGATCGATTGATCGAGCTTGGCGTGCGCGCCTCGTGACAAGTACGAGGCCACTTAAGTGTGATGTTATGAAACACCATTCGATATAATGGAAATTAGCACCCGGTGAATGAAGTCTTTCAAGTTTTATAGGTCTCCCGCTACTCGCCGGAGTATCGAGAGGTTAAATATCGATCGTCGGATATACTCGGAAAGAGACGGACGCCCTTCGCAGAGGGATATTGAAATCGGACTGCAGTGGAACCTCGACAGTTATACGAGGAAAGGGACTGGCGAGCCTGCAAGTGTCGAGGTAAGTAATTAATAAATATTCCGTTATATCGATCGCAAAAATTTTAAATAAATTATCCGTGATGTCAGCGCTACAGGTTCGATCCAATTTTAACTATTTAAGCAATTTTGCAATTAGAAATTTCCCGGCGTTTCGATCCTAATGTGGATCATTCTCAAGGGAGAAATTTTGCGTCTGTAAAATGTTGAATGTTTCAGTATAAATTTTAATAAATTCTATATTGTTCCTTGACTTGACACTTACTTGCTCAATTAAGCTGATTCTATAAATTCATTGTGGTATAGTTTTTCTTTAAACAAAATTGCTTAAATAGTTAAAATTGGATCGAACCTGTAGCGCTGACATCACGGATAATTTATTTGAGAATTTACAAGTAATTGTAATTTCAATTACAATTACTTACCAATTTGTAATTTGTAATTGCAGAATTTACAAGTAATTGTAATTTGTAATTGCAAAATTTACAAGTAATTGTAATTTCAATTACGATTACTTACCAATTTGTAATTTGTAATTGCAGAATTTACAAGTAATTGTAATTTGTAATTGCAAAATTTACAAGTAATTGCAAAATTTACAAGTAATTGTAATTTCAATTACAATTGTAATTTCACAATTACTTACCAATTACTGTAATTGTAATTGCAATTACTTTAGCTCAACCAGTAATTGTAATTGCAGAAATAAAATTACAATTACAGTCATTGAAAGGAGTAATTGCAATTACTTAACGCGATTATAGTAACTGTAATTGCGTTTAACAGTTACAATTACAGTAATTGTTCTTTTAAACCACTATTTTTATGTTTTCTACCATTTAACTGTTTTCTTATTGAAAATGTAGTCCACTTTTGTTCATGTAATTGAAGATGTAATTAATTACTCATGTAATCAATTACTGCCCAACTCTGATCAGTAGTCGGAGTGTCGGATAAGAAAATCGGACATTTTTGAAATGTTTAATTTTCTTAACGTTAAGACACTTCACCCTAAAGTGTAGGCTGCTTCGCAGTATTGTCGGTGTGCGTGCGCTTCGCGGGTAAAGTTTTCGATCTTTTCTCGTCGGCGTACGCTTTCGGCGGAGGGAAGATCGTCGATATTCCGGGGATTCGCTCTCTCGTATCGTGCTCGCGGACATATTGGGCCGCGCTCACGCTCACGCGCGAAATTCAATGCGCGTAAAAGCGTTAATGCAATTACGCAATAACGGGACAAGATTATCGTATCGTCGTGTTGCGGCGAACGTCGATCCGATCGCGTAACAAGGTTATGTTCTCGTTAAGCGTCTCTGCGGCGCAACTTTCGCGAAACTCGTGAGCGAGAGAGAGAGAGATACGCTTGCTCTGCTCGGCTCTGCTCTGCTCGGCTACGTTCAGCTTCCCTCTTCCTCGGCGCATCGTTAGGTGTACGCACGGCGACGCGTAAAAGAAGAAAATCGAGCGGACTCGAGTCGTTAAACTCCAGTATGCGGTCGGCGGGACGTGCGCGCGATAATTACTCCTCGGTATTTGTCATCGCGCCGAGGTTAACGATGTTACTTTCGCTGACCGCCGAACGATACACAGAGAGTCCGGGGAACTATATATCGATAACGGTACGCGGGAGGTCGATTGAACCAGCGAAAATCGGGGAGACCGAGCGGAGAATCTTTCTGTAAATTTCAACTTCCGGTTCTAATGTAATCGATTCGAAATTTCGGGAACGACGAGACTCTGGCTCATTTGGAGACTTTGGCTAAACAGCCGATCGACGTTGAAATTGTTTCGTTTTCAATTAATATCTTTCACGAGGAAAGTTCAGCAACGAATCATAGAATTCAGCAGAAATAATGAATGTATGTCATTGATTTTCTCTACTCGTTATTTCGCAGAGTTAATTGATTCGAAATTAAAATTTTTCACTTGATCTTTCGAAGATATTATCGAATTACAAACGATGATGGAGAAATGCTCAGCTTTAAAATTCGTTCGTATTTATGCAAAATATAATACTAATTGTGAGACGCACACGAGCCAAACAAAAATTTCATTAGTTCTTTCATAGTTGCAATAAGATCAGAATAATACGTCGATATTCTTCTATTCTTTAAATTTCGCTGTTTCAGATTTTCTCTGCTCGTTCACGTGAAAAATGCATAAAATCCTACAAATAATTAATTATCTAAAGAGCAGGTCAAGCGTAGTATCGATTTTAGTAGTTAGAAAATAATAATAATAATCGAACTGGTTTTTTTCAATATTTTATGCTTGGTTCGGATACACCTCTGAAAATTTCCCGGCGCGCGAGCCTTCGAAATTTTGTTGGTTCCGGCGTCGCGGCCAGGTTTCGGGAATTTCATTCGCCGCCAGGTTTACGACAACCAATTCCGTCCATTATAGTTAAACGGCTATACCAGCAAACACCGTGAAAAGGTTGTCGGAGCTTATGTCGACCGATGAACGTATCTCGATTGCGGTCGAGCGATCGCGTCCGTAGGAGCGTAGCGTAGGTTCGATTTAAAACGGACACTGGACGGACGGTCGATCACTTTTGGCGCATTCACAATTACTTATCGCCGGGCCTCGGTAAATAACGGCTCCCTAGATACGCGACGCGATTATTCTTCGTCGACGGCTTTTGTTTTACCGGGGCTTGCTATCTGCGTTTTCTTTTGTTCGTTCTTTCCATTCGGTTCCCACGACACGTAATTTAACGGAGACTGGTCGGGAATCGACGCAGCGCCGCGCCGCGCCGCGCCGGCTCGATCCATACACCGTATCGATAAATCGGTTTACGTGACCGACCCATAAAATCGAGAGTTATTATCGTTTCCCTTATCGTCGTTCGAAAATCTTCATTTCCCCCTCAAAATTAATCCGAACACATATTTTAATTCTCCGGTACTCGAGTCCGGAGCCGGATCGGGCCGGGCCGGGTTCTCGAAAGTTAGCTATGCTCGAATACCTCGAAAATGCAAAATTAGATTGTAACCGTGCGATTGACAATTTTTTCCTTCCAAAATAGGAAAATTTCTTCGATTTTTTCTTTTGAGGGTTTTGATTTTCCACAACCAGAATGTTCTACTTAAAAATCTGAATTAATTTTAGTAGATGTATCCGAGTGTTCGACATCTGTCAGATTTTTTCCAAAATTTTCCCTGAATATGGAAAATAGGCGAAAAACAAATTTTTCCAATTTTAAAATTTTACACAACATGGTGTTCCTCGATGCCCTATCGAACGGTCTTATTAACCTTTTAATTTGTCCAAGTGCATTTTTCATGTCTCAAGTCCCGACGCGAAAATTTCAGGCAGTCGCTGTATTAATTTAGATTTGGTATGATTAATTCCTAATTAATTAAAATTAATATTATTAAATCGTCGACGCTATCGACGATATCGTCGACGCGTCGCGCAATTTTGCTGCTTGAAAATTTTCGCCAACTGGAGGCGGCTGTAGCTTAACGAATGTTCAATCAGGCTCCCGGTACGTCGAAATCACGTCGGAGACGTTGCCGTGTACGCTCGCCGGACAAGTGGAAACGGTTGGTCGGGCGGAAAAGGCGGGATAAAGCTGCACGTGTCGGATCTCACGTCCGCGGATCGCTCTCCTTGCGGAATAATGTTTTTTTCCGTCGTATTTACCCGGACAACCAAGCGATCCCTGTTCACCGTCGTCGTCCCGCCAACTTTGCGCCGCGTCGCGAACAGACACAGTCGAGTTTGCGGCGCGGCAGCTTGAATTATCGGTCGGCGACAGTGCCCGGCGAGTTTGTCGAAAACCAGGGCCGTACGAAGATCCGAATGCACTCGTTCCCTTCCTCTCTGTTAATTGCATTTTCCTGGATAATGTCTCTTTGGTCGTAGCGTTGAAAATTTCTATGCTGTCGCACGGTTTTTTACTGTAGTCTCACTGGAAGTTTCAGGGGACGGTCAAGGTCAAAGGGGGGCCCTCTATCCCCTCCAGTGTCGCCTAACAATTGAGGGGAATACGGTTCCCCTCTGTTTCTGTCATTGCCGGATTAGTCACGTGACCGGGCCCGTGGCGGAAGCGTGGGTAGAGTGGGGGCAAGTATTTAAAATTTAGTTGATAAGAAAAAAATGCAAAATTTTATTTGTTAAATAAATATTCTGTAACTTCTTGATTCAATTCAAATTCCATAAAATTCAGAATTTTATTTGCTTTAAACACTTACATATAATATTTATTCATTTACTAATAATTCATTATTGAATTAAACTTAATTCTTTAAATTAAATCCGATCGAAAAGAAATTCCATCGTTCCGCGTGTCTCGGAAGTATTGTTTTTACCCTCGACGCTTGAGGGATGTTTTCACCCCCTTGGTACGAATCATTTCAGATAGAAGAAGATACGCGGGAAATATTTGTCGAACGAAGTATTATACAATATCATAGAGAAATTTAATGAAAATCGACGTGTTACACTTGGATGTTGTCTGTCGATAGCGTTCATCCGCGCGTAACAAGGAACGAAACGGTACGGACCGAACTGAACCGGACGACACGCGGCGCGGCGGCCGTAGCACAAACGAAAAACCATACGGACTTGTTCGAGCGTGGTGTAATTTTCGCTCGGTCGACCCCCCTGTGTTCTCTCCTTCCGCCTTGTAATTTTCTCTCGGACGACAATGCCGCGGCGAGAGGAGTGGCTTCGTCGTAAATTTCTAAATACCTCTCGCGGAAAATAAACCGCGGACATTGATTTATCGCGGAGATCGGCGGGAATTATTTATGAGATGAATTTTACCCGCGTGATCGCGACACCTTCGAAGGGCTGCCGCCCTTTTCCTCTCTGCTACAAGGGTAATACGTCCGATACACGCCGGCGCGGTATGCCGATCGAAAATCTCGCCGTTCGTTACTTTTCGGAAACTTCCGGCAACGATACTTTCTGTGTTTAGTTCATTCTTGTGACTGAATTGTGGATGGATCGAGAAAAATAATAAACAATATGGACCAATCGAAAAATCGAATTGGGAAATAGTCTTCGAAAAATTATAAAATAATCGCCGGCAGAGTTAATCAACCTTGACATTCATTTTTGTTCAACAGTTCAACTTATTTTATTTGGTTAACGTTCATCAATGTCACAGTTAATTAAGTGAAATTGTACTGATTCTTATTTGTTCTACGTAGGTTGTAGTTACGATCATTCGCATTTTGGACGAAAAAATTTTATAAAAAAATTTACAAAGTGTACGTATTAATTTTTTATAGTTTTCGCCAAATATACATGTATATATAAAAATATACATATTTAGAAAATCATGTCTAAAAACAATTATTTTTCTTCATGGTTTGCAATACTTATTATTTAATTAATTAAACAATTATCTACTTATATGTAAATAACAATTAAAAAGCAGAAGTGAAATCAATTCTGATGTACATATTACAAATTACATCGTTTATTTTTTTATGAAATTCGACTTACGTCCGAAGTTGGTGAACCGAGCCCCGTCGTAAGCCGAGAAGTCTCTGTACACGTAACGGGTTCTGACCGCAAGGGGTTGCGAAAGTCGAAAAGTCCAGCTAGGGCCCGGTATTCCAGCGCGGTCCCACTTCCCGGCAGATAAAATTCCACGATTCCCCTTTTTCCGCGATCGGTCGCTAAACTTCGGAACGGCGCATCTCGAGTTATAATGTGTACATGAGAGTAGTCCCGACGAAGCATCCACTCGAGCGGAAGACCGCGTCAGATTTGTATCAAAAGTGGCATAGAGTCGGTGGATTGATACTTCAGCGAACAAGTGTATAAAAGCGGCGGCGGCGGCGGCGGCAGTGCTTGGGTGGCCGGGCCGAGTGGGGACGGGAAGAAAAATTGAAGCGATCCACGGTTGCGGAGACGGAGAAAGGATCATTTCCACCTGGAAACTTTGCGAAAACTCTGCTCAGCTCGCGGCGGGCTTGTTCAAGGTTGCCATAATCCTCGTTTAACGGGTATTTTTTTCTTTTCACGGATCGCGGGGCCGCCTCCTCTTTTCTCTCTAGTCCGTGACCTCGTTCGTTCGTTCGTTCGCTCGTTCGTTCGTTCGCTCGTTCGTTCGTTCGTTCCCCGACGTAAATCCGTCACACAGAGAGGAGCCGCGATGTCCGCGCTTCGTTTGGGGACACCTTTTTCCTCTCTCTCTCTCTCTTCCACCGGTGTCTCTTCCCCAATTACTCGGGCTCTTTCTCGGCAGCGATGCCATCCTCGTCGTCGTCGTCGTCGGTGGCGGCGTCATCGTCACCGGCGTCGTCGTCGTCGTCGTCGTCGTCGACGTCGTTCCTCCCCTAGTTCTCCCCCGAGCCCCCATCGAACGCCCACTCCCTTTCCCTCGTGTCCCTCTCGCGAGAGTGCGTTCGATCGACCTGAA
Organism: Lasioglossum leucozonium; assembly: GCA_028454225.1. Lineage (NCBI taxonomy): Eukaryota > Metazoa > Arthropoda > Insecta > Hymenoptera > Halictidae > Lasioglossum > Lasioglossum leucozonium. Next base: position 5,611,746 of record CM052221.1, on the reverse strand, counting down.
TTTTTTTTCCTCGCTCGAATCGGGAGCCCTGAGAGCAATTTCTCGACTCGTCGCGGGGTGGTCGTCGTCGTCGTCGTCGCCGAGGAGGAAAACCCCGAGGAAAATCGTCCGATCGATCTGCCTTCGGTCTTCAGGTCCGAAACGAACCAGCGCGCGGCACCGACGGAGACGGATATACCGCGAGCGAGAGGGAGAGAGAGTGATCGCCGGTACTTGCCGGCGGATCGTGGGAGGGGTTCGAAGAAGCGGGGGACGAGAGGGGACGGCCGAGAGAGGCGAACACAAGTATGTGCAACGCGAGCCCCGCGTATATAGCTGACGACCGGCCTCTGTGTTTGTGCGCGGGTGGGCGACCGTGTCCTTAAGGGGCGCTCACATCGCGCGGACACACCAACGTCGCGTCGGGCATCTCCCGAGTTCGCAAGCCGGAAATTATTCTCGACTCTACTCGCTCGCTCCCCTCCCTTCTCGTCGATAAATATTCAGCCGGTCGTGATCGCTCGATCCAACGGAGTCCTACGCGACAGAAACTTCTGCTTCCCGAATTAGAAAGCGAACTCCGTAGGGCACCAGAAATATGTGAAATAATGACAAGACTAGAATCCACGGAAAGAAAGACGATTCTTCGAGGGAACGAAGCCTTAAGAAATACTTGATTGTTTTCTGATCAATTGTTTTTACAATTGGATAAGATTATAATTGGATAAGATAAGAAGGACATTTTTCAACGCTTGTGCACAAAGATCTCGAATTCTTATTGATAATTGCCCGATGCCGCGGCCGGATCACGGGTCGCTGGGCTGTGAGGGTTGAACAGTGCAACCCCTTGAATAGTTTATCCATTCTCCATTTGTATGCGGCGTAATCAAGACAGATTAACGGCGTTCAAACAACTTCCAGGCCGAGTTGCTCGCGTTACGATCCCTTTAAATCGAGATGTTATTCTCCGTCACAACCCATCCTTTTTCACAGCTTTACACACAATTCACAATGCTCGAAACCATTCAAATTTATCGATTTTTTGTTTTGGTTAAGCACGCGATCTTCTCTGATATCTACTCGTTCAATTTAATCACCAGAAAGTTGAGCAATTTTATAACATCTGGGTCAAAATAGACCCGGATACCACCGTCGACGGTTTAAAACTTAAGATTAGCGGATTTTACGCATTAAAAAGTGAGAATCTCACAATTTAAAGCGGTAGAAAGATTAAAAGTATTTAAGAACGTATCAATCTCAGTTTATTCAAATTATTAATGGGATATAATTAATCTCGACCGAGTTTAAATGATAGTGAAAACTGGCAATGTTTTTATGATCGTATTAATCGATATCGTTGAAGAAGCTCTGCCGCACGTTCGAAGTTGAAGGAGAACGACCACTGCGGATAGTATTTTAGGGTCGGAGGAGGCGCGTGTTAGGTGGCGGGTTTCATTGGAAACGCCGGTTTTCGTGGAAATTTATCGCAGCTGCCACGATGTTCCGGTGTGAATCCACCTTAAAGCCGGTAGGGTGGACAGGATGAGGTACACGTACCACCACACCGAAATCTTACGAGCCTGCCTCTGCTAACTACCTCCTATCTGCCCTGCCCGAGGCCCTGAAAACGTTCTACGTTACGCCTCGCGGGGACCCATTTCGCGCGAGCCTCGTGCACAGGGATGTACGTCTATTTTCGAGCGCCCCCCCGCCTTCCCACGAATTACCATCCTACCCGAAACCTCCGTAATTTGTTCCAAACATCCTAAAATCCGCTCCCGCGCCGTCATCCGATTAATTAGAGAACACTCATCCCGCTGAAAATCCATGCGGGAACTTTCAAATGATCTGACACAATCCAAATTCAATGCGATCTCTATGCACATCCACGCGATATTAACTTCATTTCGGAACAAAAGAAAAATCAAAATAATTCAAAATACTTCTCAATTTCTTCAAATTAACATTCTGTAATTATATTTCTAATTCGCAGTGAAACAGATTTTAACGTTTCTCTATCTCGTTGCGTGTTTATGTTAAATAATTGCTGGAACGTGCAACGTTGACTAATTTAATATTGGCAACGTCGCCTGGCGAGATAAATTTGTCGGACGATTCATTCGGCAAGAGCAAAACTTCTAATTTACTCCGTTAACACAACGGCTTATACAGGGGCGGCGTAGATTTTCAGTATAAGCTGAAACCGATCTTTACGTTACGATACTCGATGGAATTACAGCTTATAGCCGACTGCGGTTGACGAGATTCGAGAAAGTAGATCTCTTAATTAAACACGCGTTAACGTTCGGATGAAAAGTTAAATTTCTACGAATAATTCAATCATCCACGTATCGGTGGCACTTCAGTGAACTTGTTAAAAAAAATTTTATCGATTCTACGCAGTCTTTACAGCCGCTCCCAGGGGCAAGCTCCCTTTCATCAGAGGCGCCTCGAATTCCGCGAGCTTTCGCATCGTGTTTGTCGCAGAATCGTGATTCGAGGGAGACAGAGACAGAGAGAGAGAGCACTCTCGTACTTTCCACTTGTTTATGTTTATTCGTGAACGGCGCCGGCCGAGGAATTAAGCCGCGCGGCGCGAAAGGAGGAAATCGACGCGACGCACAGTGAGCCGTTTCTATAAAATGGGTTAGGTCTTTTTTGTAAGTTATACGTTCAAACGTTTATTCGAAACATTTTTTTCTGCGACTGAAACCACCGAAGATTTAGAAGCTTCCTGTTTACAACTACACCTTCAAAATTGATGTATTTCTGTGAGTCTTCTTCCTCGATTGAGTTGCATAAAACGGAAAAAAAAGTCGTATATCAATTTTCAAGGAGTCGTTGTACAGGCTGTTTAAAAATTATACGTCGCGACCGCAAAATTGACCGTTGAAATCCAAGGGCAAATTTTTTAACAAACTTAAAATTCGTTTTTCAAGAGAACGGTTGACTCGAGACCCATAGTTCTCTTCATAGCGATTGCTACGCGATGCGGCGATAAAAAAATTTGACCTTGAAACAATGGGTCGAGGTTAATTTTGCGGGACAACATTTTTAACGGACCTCCACCGATCCGGAAGTGCAGGATCACCCTATAGCGGTCATGACATGTAATTTTAAAACACCTTGTATATAGTTTTGTGAAGACTCTCGTTCCGCGGGTTTCCAAATTAATCCTTCCGTTCTGTACGTAAATAATAGTGTATAATTAAGAGAGATCTCGTCCAGCTTTTTGCTATTCCGGTCGACTGTGGCGACGCGACGACGCGACGGCCAGCGCGGAGGAACAAAGGGGCCGCGCGCGGTGTTTACTATGCGATCACCCGGCGGGCCTTGTCGGGCCCCGGCCGATTTCGAAAACGGCCGATCTTGGAGCCGCGTTTCGAGAGTTGCCGCAATGCAGGGCTAGTGGCGAGCCTCGCGGCCTCTCGGCAATGTCGAAAGAATTTCCTGCCTGCGCGCGGCCGGCGAGTCGAGGCTGCCGTTTCGGGATGATGATGCCAGGGCCGAAGCGACTCTTTTCACGACCCTGATCACGGTTTCCCTGACGTTCCCGGCGAGCCCCCCCCGCCCTATTCGTCTCATCCGGCGGCCTCGCCGCTTCGAAATCCCTCCGCTAACGGACCAATGGCCGAGAAAACAGTCACGCCGATCGGAATGAGAAACACCCGGCTCGGAAACAACACGGATTCGTCTCGCGTTCACGGCTATCCGAACCCCGAATTCGTAAATGTTCCAGCCGCAGCGGGGGCGACTCGTATTCCATCAGCTGGCCCGAGACCTATTTGTAGTTTGGGGATTCAGAGCTCCCTAACAGGTCTATCTCCTCCGATATAGCGTGATCAGAAAAAGTTGGGACCGATCGGAAGAATTTTGGGTCTTACGGAGAACTCGGAGCTCGAGATGGGTTTATTAACGAAAATTGGAAAACGAGTTTGTTAC
>CM052221.1:5490923-5607725 GCA_028454225.1 Lasioglossum leucozonium | reverse complement strand
GAGCACCAGTCCTGTCCGGACCCGTCCTATTACGTCATCGACTCGCGAAGAACCAGTCCTGTCCGGACCTGTTCTACTACGTCATCGGCTCGCGGAGCACCGGTCGCCCGGAATCAAATCCTCCAGTGGAGGGGACAGGACTAAGATCGACCACCTCCGTTACATTAAGACTTCACTGTAGGTTGTTTATAATTATACTCCGGTTTTGATGCATTTATGACAGATATGAGTAGGTGCGATTTAAAAACAGTTAAAAGATTAAAAGACTTTGACAGTATTATTATATTACATTTAACACATTAAAATTATTAGTGAAAAATATATATTCAGCTCCTGTGTCTTGCAATTGATGCACAAACTTTTTATTTTGCCTGAAGATCCGGAGCCTATTGTTTACAACAATATGTTAGTCCCTTATATTGCAATTTCATTCTGAATTTTGTCTATAATTTGAAGAAAGGCAGATAGACGACTGAATGTGAAATACCAAAACAAACGAATTGCGAACGATCGATTATAATTAAATTTTTTTCCCGGAAACTGCGTGTCCCCTGTTCTCACTGACACAAGCTTGACACAATATTCTCGTATTTCCAAATTAATAGAAAAACCATTCCCGATATGGTGATCGCGCATTAACGATATTCACGGAGCCTCCCGACGACGAGGGGGACGTACCGTCAGATTGGAAATTAGCAATCCATTATGCCGACGTACGTTGATAAGAATCAATGTCAATGTACGCGTCTATTTTCGCGTCGGATCAATCGGGACGTGTCCTTGGGAGTGCAGTTAATCACCGCGAGCGACGACTAGACCTGCGTTTATGTGACTTCAGGAAGTTCGGTCACCGTGCCGAACAATGTTACGAGCTCCGTATTGTAAATTGTATCGATTGGTCATCGGATTGGTCTCGAGTTCGCCGATAGTTAATAACTACGGCGCCGAGGGTGATAATTACGTAGCTGTTCGCTTCGAGAACTGGATATACATACGTATAAAAACGTTCGAGAGGCAAAAACCCCGCGCGCATCGTCCGCAGTCCCGGTAATGATCCTGGACCGTCGCGGCGCGGCGCTCGGCGTACCGTCGGAAGCGTGCGTGTCCTAAAACACGGAGCTAATTCCTCTGGATCAATTTCACCTAGACGCAACGACAGAGCAGCGGTGTAGCGTGGCGCATCGATCGTACCTTTGGCGTTTCCCGGTCGTACCGCGCGATTCCCAGGATCGGTTGTCGCGCGCGTTCCACGCGTTTCGCCAATTATTCCTCCGCGAAGGATTAACGAAACATCGAGCGCGTTAGCGTCCCCGATGGCCGAGAGGAAGAGGACGAAGAGCAGTGGTGGTGGAGGAGGAGGAGGGTAGATGGTGTAGCGCTTCGAGGGAGATAGAGAGCGACGGTGGGGAGCGATTAGATTCGAAAAGGAGGGGCGGAGTTCGGAAATATCCCCCCGCAGCGATAGCAAATGATTAGGTACGATACGGGCTCGCGGATAATGAAGGTTTCGTGACCAGAAGCGGCGTCGGCGTCGACGGCGGCAGCGGCGCTGGCCTCGGTGGACGTCGGGGCTCGGACGAAAATCGAATTTCGGGACGATGAGAGCGAGAGACAGAGCGAGCGAGAGAGAGAGAGAGAGAGAGAGAGAGCTATGGCAGCGGTGGCCCGATGGTGATGGCGATGGCGATGGCGGCTCTCGACGCGAGGAATTCCTTGGATGGAACGGGGCGAGGAAACGCGCACCGCCAGGGTCCGTTCGTTCGACGATTACAATAAACGCCGCGCGTCCATCACGCTTCGCCGGCGAAAATCAATGAACCTGCCCCCCTCGCCCTCTACCCCCTTCCTCCTCCGTCCACCGACCCCCGTACGCCCCCGCGGCTGGCCCGCGAAACAATGGGAACCGAATTTCAGGGCCTCCGAGAAACGGTGCTTCGAGGCCGGGGCTCTATCTCTCTGGCCGCCTCTCTCGCCGAGGTCGCGGGCTCCTCCGCCGCGCTGCCGATACACGCGAACGGATATCGCGAGCGAGACGAGAGCAGAGAAGAGAGGAGGGCAGCAGCCGGCGGCCGAACCGAAGGAGGAACGGATCGCGAGCTTGCTGTGATTCATTCGACCTTAGGAGGGGAAACAACGTGGTGGTGGTGGGGGATTTTTCTCGGAACGGGTCAGATTGGTTTTTCGATCGGCGTTCGGGCCACTTTTTCCCGATTTTCTCGCCGCAATTACTTCGCTAAACCTACCGCCGACCGGTATTTTTATTTTATGAATTTTTGAAATTGTGAAGACGCTTTCGCAGGAAACGATGATGTAATGAATATTGTTGTCCGAGCACCTATTACAATAACCGCCGAGCGAAGGCTGTATAAATGAAATCTTGTCATCCGCTGCCGTTCGAATGACCGGTTACATATTTTTCATTGTACAACTATTAAAGTTGCTACTTCCGTGGGAAATGTTTCGGTAAATATTTGGAATAAAAATTGTACACGATCTAAGTAAATACAGTCTTTTCATTTTGTGAAACATTTTAAACGATTTTAGTGCTCGGTTGTTAAGGCAACATGCGGTACATTTCTAGAACTAGAACCTAGTTTTACAGTTTGGTGTTAATACTAACCGCGTGCCGCGCGACCAGTTTTTATTTCGTTCGCGAGATCCGTTGGAAATAATTCGATGAATTTTGGTCGAACGTTGGAAAATTTTTGATCGTCCCACAGAAGACAGATGCGCGACGGAACGTTTCGACCGCGACTGATCGCAACGAGGAACACCGGCTGACAAGTCAGCACGTAGGAGAAAGACGGCGGCGTCGTCGACGACGCGGCCTGCTTTTCGGCCCAGAGTTTTTCCCCGTGGAACGTAGCCTCTCCTAACGCCGCGAGCACCGGAGCTATTGATGAAAGGTGAGGGGGAATCGATCCGCTATACCGTGTACTGGGTGTCCTGTTTTCGGGCCGCGAGCAATCCGCGGAATTCCCGACGTTTCGGGATTCACCGGGTATCCCGTGGCCACTGTATTTCCGATTATACCCGGTGCTCGAACAGTCACACGGAATTTCACCTGAGAACGGCGACTCGCGCGTCAAGGACGTTTCAAGGTCGTGTGCCGAAAGCGCGAGAAATCAACGGTTTTTCGGTTCCAGGGTCGTCGAATCGCATTCTCGCATGTATTTATTAGTGTTCGGAGGTTTAATAGTAGATTTTATGCATTTACGAGAAAAATGTGTTGTGCTACTAAAAAAATTCAAGGACGTATCAGTTTGAGTTCAATAAGAATAACAAACATTTTTTATTTTGCATAAAGATCCGCTATCTGTGCTGAGATGTTTAAAACGAAGGAGTTCGAAGAACTAGAAATTTGTAATGTTAAACGAAATACGGTCTGGACATATGTGTTACATGAATATTAATACAGTGAAAATTACAAGTTACTAATGTTTATATTAGACTATCAACAATGCCGAAATTCGAGCACGGCTCAGAGTTGAAACTTCTTCGCAAGCGTTGCATACATAAACACTATTGTGACCATATTAATTTCCGTAGAGCCATTATAAAAAATATTAACATTAAATAATGCACCAGGACCGACGACAATAGCAACTAACGCGCCGACTGACCGCGTCGGTCATAAACGGGTGACATTATTTCTCGATCAAAGTTTAGAAACGAAGTGTCACGACTGGCGCGCTAAATTTTACGAGGGTCCGTAGCATGCGGATGCATTAAACAACTAATTATTTCATTCGCATCGGATTTGCCAGTTTCAGTTTGAACTTAACGCTTTTACAACAAGCATGATTCGATCGAAGAGAACTGTGATACAACTAATCAACATTTACCATTAAAATCGATCAAATTGTTTTAGCTTACAAAATTGAGGCTCTGTTTATTCATATTTGGTGCATCTTTCAACGCGTGCTTGGACAAAAATCGAATCGATATCCACAATTGATAATTTCAATAATTGTAAAATAAGAAATATAAAACCGGTCATTCGGTCGGCAGTTTAATTAATTAAATGAATTTTCAACGGCTACAATTTCGTATAATTTTCAACCAAAAAATACAATCTCATAAAATTCGGCCGGCGAATGGGTAAATATCTCCGCGGCTTAGTAACAGTATTCCATTTTTCGAGTCGGTTTCTCGCCGGGCGCAGCGCGCGGTAGTCGAGCGTCGCGTCGCTCTGGAGGCGCTCGAAAATCGGCCACCCGGTATAATTTCCATCGCGTTTAATTGTTCCCTCGCCGGCCCGTTTATCCGCAGCGCCGTGGGCGAGCGAAAAACGCGCGACCGATTCTCGGAAGGAGAGAGCCTCCTCTCTCTCCGGGGTTCTCTCGCTGGGGAACGACCGGGCAGAAACAACGGGGGAGAGAATCCGACGCGGGGATGGCGTTGGCGGGTCGACGGGTAGAGGGTGGGTGGGGTGGAGTGGGTTGTGGAGCGGGTGGCGAGTACCGGGTGGTGGGTAGAGTGGGGGCGGAGGTGGGTAAAGCGGGTAGCGTTGGCGATGGCCGCGGCGGGACGAGGGCGAGGAAGGAAGCCAGAAAATGTGGGGGCGTAGATTCGCTCGTCCTTAGGGGTTTTCGAAGCCGCCGCGCCGCGCCGCGGGCCTTCCGAGGGCCAGGCTTAACCGAAATTCACGCGGAAACACGCTCCTTCTGTTATTTTCCCCGGAAAGAATTACCGGCCCGAGACCCCGAGCAATTCCGAGCGAAATTTTCTAGCCGGAAGTTCGAGAATCCATCGGCTTCCCCGAATGCTTATCGGGGGAAAAAAATTATCGATTCTACAGTCGGTCTTCGACGGTAGGGACTTTGGAAATTCCGAACCGCATTCTCCTGTTTCACGAAGAAAGCGTCATCGAATGCTGGATCGCCTGGCAATCTGTATCATGGTCCACGTCATAGCCGGTTCGCAAGCTATTCTAAATGTAGACAGGATATAAAATCAATTTCTAGACTATTTGATCGTTTGTTTCTTTGAGAACATTGAACGCAGTTGATAGTCTAGAACTGGTCGCGGGAAGCTCTTGAAAACCGAGAATTTTCTTTCGAGGAGACTGAAAATGTTTGTGAAATTATTTACTCGGATTTCTTTCACCGATCTGTTTTAATAATTAATAATAATTAATAATTTGTAGTATCACCATCATTATCACTGAATATTTCACTGCGGATTTGATGCATTCACGACAGTGTAATTTAAAACGGAGGAACAATTTAACAAAATTTAGCTGTGTCGATCCATTATTTTCAACTGCTTGGAACAATTGAAGGTACTTTTCCGTTAGCCGGGCGCAAAAAAAAAAAAAAAATAATGTACAACCAAACGCGAGCCAAGTCGCCAAGCGAAGCGAATGACAAAACGGTAAAACGGTCAACGGAATAAAAGTCGAAAGCTTTCAACTATAAACAAATATTAATGAATTGTAAACGAAATAGTTTTACCCACAAAGAATGCTTATAATTATTGGTCTGGGTTAGGTTATAATTATATATGCTTATAATTATTGGTCTGGGTTAATATTAATGATTACGCCCGGCTAACGGAAAAGTACTCGATTGATCTGGCTCCAGACTCTTGGAATTTTTTAAGAAAAATTTTTATTTCGCATAAAGATCGACGGTTTAATTATTACAGCTAAATCAGCTGTACTCGTTTGTAATTTTCCACGAGTGGACGTCCCCGAGCAAGAAATCAGCGAGCGAGTAGGCTAGAGCGGCTATAATACTTAATAAAACGCCGCTTTGTTAAGTTTCTGTTCCAGACAAGGGAAAAGTGTGTTCGGATCGAGTCACTTGCCGAGATAAGTGAACTGTGCGACAACGATAAGCCCTCGTTCGATCGAGCGCTGCTCAGGATATAAAAAAAAAAAAAATAACGAGAAGATCATCCGCTATAAAAAAAGTATTCTTCAGAATGGCCGTGGAACGCGTTCAGCGAAACTCGGAGAAAGAAAACGCTTCCGCGTTCAAGGTCTGTTACAGCTGTATGTGTTTACGATGCGTAGTCGAAAGAACTGGGTTATCTGAGAAACTCGCTGATTTGTTTACCTTTTCAAGGGCGGGGAAGCACCGAGCGCACACGGCGTGTACTGTTCCAGCCATTTTTGTAAATGTATAATCCCTGTTATTCTCATTTCCAGTCCGTTTAAACCAAGCATGGCGGATGTTGTTGACAATTTTACTTTGACGGATCCTTTCATTGGATTTGTAAAAAACAGTCATTTTTCCCGGCTAGACGAAAATTAGAATTCAGATAGGACGCTTCAATTTCCGGATTTTTTGCGAAAATCACAATTTTTGCATATTTTTTAATTTAATATTTCTTTATATTTTTCTTTTATATAATTATTATAGTTTTCTTTATATAATTATTTTTTTCTGGGGGCCTAAAATTATATTTTGCGAGGGGGGGGGGGCATTTGTAGTCCCGCCAGTGAGTTAGTTTATATAACGTAATATATTAAAAATATTGCTCGGCTAATACGATTAACCTTTCTAAAAAGCGTAAAAAAAATCTAAAAACATCGAAAAACAGTGGGCCCAAAATTATATTTTGCGAGGGGGGTGGGGGGAATTTGTAGTCCCGCCACTGAGTTAGTTTATATAACGTAATATATTAAAAATATTGCTCGGCTAATACGATTAACCTTTCTAAGAAGCGTAAAAAATCTCAAATCTATAAAAACATCGAAAAACAGTTGGTCCGAAATCTTATTTTGCGAGGGGTCGAAAATAAGTATTAGATAGTTTCATATTTGCAGAAGTTTTACGACATCAAAGTCACCTTCACCTTGATTTTTCCATAAAGTTTCGAATATTTTCAATGATTCGGTAGACAGATGAGATTAGTTCACGGATGCAAAATCGACCGTGAACATTTCCGCGAACGATTTCGAGGCTCTCTACCTGTGAAATGACTCCGAGTTAAAGATGGCCTCGAGACTCCGAGAGAAGGGTTCTGTTCAGTTAGGTAACCTCGGCCTTTGATTGTCGAAATTCCATCGTTCGAAGCGCCGCGACGCGCGACGCGCCCGAACGGACAATCTTCTTCAACAAGCGCGGCGGATCGGCGCGCGTTCTCGAGCGCTCGATTTTCCGCGGCGGCTGCAACGAGAGAGTCTGACAATGGCCGCGGCAACCGCAAATACCCTGGAAAAAAGGATGCCACGACAATAACCGTAAGTAATAACCCTAAGTAATCTGAAAATTACCGTGTACGTTGATCGAGTGGGGTGAGAGGCTCCTCTGTCCTCGATCGCTGAAAGCCGAGGAATTCGAGGACGAGGGAGGATCTCGCGGTGTCTGCGAGGTATTTTCGATTCAAAATAGCAGACGGATCGAAGGAATGCGGAAGACAGGGAAAATCGAACAGCGAAACGGGGGAAAAGGGCCACAGAAATACACGATATAAAAATTACGAAACGCTCGTGGCCGGAGAACACGCGATGCCGCACGAAGCGATCCAATTTTATTATACGTTCGCAATTTTTTCTTAACCTGCATGTATTTTGAAAAAGATTTATCATATTATTCCAATCCATACGAAACGTAGAAGTTACAGAAATTCTCGATGAAAAAATTCGAACTGACACGATGGGAAATAATCAAAAAGTTTTCTGAAAAAAACTGGTCTGGAACCACCGATGACCTACTCTCTCCGTTACAAAAATTTCCTATCTCTTGCCGGATTGGTTCATTAAATTATTGTACGATTAACAATATTCACTACCGCAGCGTAATAAAGATACGCGTGTAAAGACTAGTTTTTATTCCGCGGGAATCTCGCTAATTTCGCGCGAGCCGTTATTTAAATCCCGCAACGCAACGTTTAGTTTTTCTTTTCTCACTTGCAGGAAATGAGTTCTACAATTTTTTCTCGTTCCACATATTTTCGTATCTCGCACAGAGATTGCCGCGCTGTTTGACAAAGTATTGTAGTATCGCGAAGATTGTTAATGAAATATATGAGGGTGTCGGGGTAGGGGGGAGGGGAGTGGGGTAGCGAGTGCGCGTAAAAGGGAAACAATAAACCCACACGTAATATAAATGAGTAGCCAGCGACTTCGCTTGTGTTCTCAGTTTCCAATAAACCGTGCTTTTGCGGGGAATTATTCAAACGCGACACACCGTGTACCATTGTACGGCGCCTTTGTTGGTTGGTTCGGTATGGCGAATCAGAAATTTCTAATTATCGTCGCAAAATTCTCGGGAAGAGTGCTTCGGAACCGTGAGAATATTTGAAGCGGGGGCGACGGCTCGACTAAATAATTGTTCAAACGGAAATTTTCATCTTGCTCCACCGTCTCGCGGGGGGAATTTCTAGTTTTCCAGGTTGCGAGAGGTTTCCCGCGGGGGCGCGCTATATTACGTTGCATTATCACACGGCCGGAAACGTGTGATAGCGCCTTAATTTCACCGGGAGAAACCGAGTGGGCCGGCGCGGCCTGGTCGCGCAGTTTTTCCGCTCGCGACCCGGCCGAGGCGTGCGAGACGTGTCCGAGAGAGAGAGCGGCGGTCCGGCAAATTTAAGCACGAAAGCCCGTATAATAATGATTTCGGCCGTTTCGTACGTTCGTTCGTATCGTAAAAGTTTAATGCGCCGCTTAACATACGCGGCTGCGTGTAAAAGGCCGCATTACGGAAGTCATTTGGCCGCGGCAGCCCCGCTCCGTCCCGCCTTTGCCAGCCATCTCCGCCACGGTTAACAAAAGCTGCATAAAGAGTGGACGTGATTCCGCGACGATGGAGAACGCTCGAAATTAAACGGCGGTCTCGAGCCCGGATTCGCCGACGCCGTTTCTTTCCGGATTATGCACCCGGGGATTCGGCGGCGGGGGAGGGCGGCGGGAGGGCCGGAGGAACCCGGTCGATCGTTCGCCGCCGGATCCGCTTCGATTCGCGACTTTATTACGCTGACGGTGAACCTTTAAACCGTTATAATTAGACCGCGGACGTGTTTACGCGAGCTCGCATTTTCATAGATTAACCTTGCGTAGGTCGCGGCTCATCCGACACACGCAAAATCTGGTTATTACATTGTGGCTCGTCGCAACGGGATATTTAGATTTCGTTCCATTGTAGAATCGGACTTTTCATCCCTTGAATCGTCGCGCGTTGGGCTACGAACAAAAATGCGTTCGGAGCTGTTTTATAATATTTTTTTGAAGGAACATTAGGAAATACAAGAGTCAACATGAAAGTCTGAACTTTTATTTTCTCAGTTGTTACTTGAGATATTTATCAATTATTACTCGAGATGTGGTCGCTCGGGTTGTCTGTAAAAATCACTCTTGGAAGTCGAATGAATTTTTTCAACCCTTAATCACTGACTTCAAATTCTCAGAAAAATATCAGTTATTATGGGAGATATTTTCTAAGTTATTAGATAGATTTAAAGACAAGTGAAAAGATAGATTCTAAGTTAAGTTTAATTCCTGACGTTTTATAGGTGATCGCTGAAAGGGTTGTCTGTAAAAACCACCACTGGAAATTAAAGTATGTCTTTTCACCCTTAATAACTGAGTTGAAATTCTGAAAAAATATCTCCTATAGTAACTGACATTTTTTTCAGAATATACAGTCAGTTATTAAAGGTTGAAGAAAATTAATTTCATTTCCAGGGATGGATTTCGCAAAATGTCAGGAATTCTGTCACGTAACCGTAACGAGTTTCAGGATTGTCAAATGGATGGTCAATTTGTTATTCAAGAGGACGCGTGCTCGACGTTAAAATTTCATTTTCCCTCGCCATTAGTGTCTACAAGAACGGCGGATCAGCTCTACGAACCTATTCAACGTCGCGCGACTCTTCTTAAAATTGAATTTTCACGAGAACGCAACCTCGGACAAGAACGTTTTACACACTCCGCCGTTTCGACTTATTTTCGCATCCGGATCCTCCGCTCCTGTTCCAGTTACACGGCCGGATCGGAAACAGTCCGTATAAAGCGTCGGGAAAAGGGAGTTCGTGTCGAATATTTCCGTAAACTCTGGCTGAGCGTGAAGCGTCGCGTCGCCGATGTTCCTTGTTAGCGAGCCAACATAAACGCGTTGTCGCCACTGGAATTTCCATTTTCCGTTCCCGATCGGAGGTAGGCGGGTTTTTCGGAGCAGAACCGAGACGACGCCGCCGACGGGAATGGGATTTTCGCGTCGTAAAAGTCAGCCCGAGACGACGGTCGCGCGAAACGCGTTTACAGTCCGCGGAATTAGACGTCCGCGTTCGACGAAAAGCGCGAGAAACGTCGGATACGAGCCTGAAAGCGACGTGGCCCGACGCGGCCCGCGCCGGCGAGAAGAGAGTTGCGTGTCGTAAAGTCTCTCCCGCGGACCTGACCGATGGGGTCGTTAACGTATCCGCGCTTATTATTCAAATTAAACCGCGGCGTTTACCACCGGGCCCGTTTAAACGCACGATACGGCCATGCCGCGGACGTATACCTAGGCATCCCCGCTTGATGAATTTTACCGCGTCATGTGCGACCGTGAACCTATCCCCAGATCACAGGAAGGAAAGTAGTACTACACGATGTAAGAAAGAGCGCGGACCCCAGGCTTTTTCTTAGATCGAAACACGCTGTAGTTCGTGCTAATGTGGATCTTACGAGTACGCAGCGGATCTTTATGCGAAATAAAAATTGTCTACAAATTCGAGTAGGAAATAGAAATGAATTTCTTTTTTGTTAATACCTTTAATAGGTTGATAATAATATTATTTCACATGAAACTTGTGATAATATAAATTAGTTTTTAGGGTTTAAAAGCGGTATTTAGATTAATATACGGAGTAAAATAGGGAAAATATAGATATAGGATAAAAGTAAATAGGAATTTATCATTAAGGAAATAGAGGATAGGATAGAATATAAGAGCTGATTAGTTTAAAATTTTGTTTTAGTTTTTATCGAGTACTATAAGGTTTTAAGGATAATATTGCTAAATTTGGATTAAGTGAACTCAGATTTGTATAAAAAAAAAAGTTTGAAAATAATATATATTTATATTCTAAATTATATCTACTCAATTTTCGAATGCATAGAATCCGTTGTCTAATTATGAGACAATAAAAGCAAAGAATTATTCGTATAATTAAGAAGTAAATGACGAAAGTTAAGGCGATCCGTCGTGTCTTCCGGCATTTTAATATTTTTTTTCCGTGAGAAACTCCCGTCAGTAAATTTTGAGAAATGATCAAACTTTCGATGATAGCCGAGGGAATTTTCGGCGGTGGTTTCATTTACCGGGATCAGCAGCGGCTGCGAAGAAGCGCGGGCTCGGAACGCGAAACGCGCGTCCTGCGGTTCGCACGGTGTAAACGCTACGCCTTCTTTTAATATATGGCGGTTATGGTCGCTGGAAACCGCGGACAGCCGCGCGCATATTCATGGACGCGCGCCGCGTCGAGTGCGAAGTCAAGGGAGAACGATTACGGAATGGCGTCGGGTTCCTCGCGTCTCGCGGCAAAGAAATTGATGAAAAATTTACGGTTACGTAAGCCGGCGCAATTTACCGCTGCCACGACACGTAAACAGCATAATTGGATCCCGACAAGCTGTAAGTAGAATGTACTTCTTCCCCGCAAGCGCGCTCCGTCTCGAAAATCCTGTTTCATTTAAACAAATCAAACTAACCGTCTAATTATCTTTGATCCCGATCCGCCCACGGCCGGCATCAAAGAAACAGCGAGGAGCGGTCTGTACACTGGGTGATCGGTAATAACCGGTGGTACAGATGAAAAGATCTACGTGAAAAAATGTGCAACAAAATTTTTTCATACTGGCCTTTGTTTTCGAGAAAATCGAGAAAAACTATACCGCGTCACGTGCGATCGTGAACTTATCCCCAGACAGAGGAAGAAAACAAAATAGCAGAACTGCACGATCTAAGAAAAATCGCGGACCCCAGACTTTTTCTTAAATCAAGACACATTGTAGTTCAAGCGCATGTTGTAACTAGACAGCGGATCTTTGTGCGAAATAAAAATTGGAGTACGAAATAGAAATTAATTCTTTTTTCTTAATATTATTAACAGGTTGTAAATAATATATATTCAAATTTTCTTTTATGTTATTATTTTTAAATTCGCTGTCTAATTGTGAGACAATAAAGCGAAAAAATTATTTGTATAATTAAGAAAGTAATCGACGAAATTTGCGCGTTAAATTTTATTCTACGTTTCTCGCGTAATTTTTAAATATAGAATCGCATCGCCGGTTAATTACCGATCACACTGTGCGAAGCTGAACGAGAATTAAATTTACACGTAAGAAGAAAAGAAGAAAAAACAAGCGAAAACAGTGAAAAAAAGGGAACGCGAGAGAACGGTACACGTATACATAAAAATGCGCATCGTTTTGAAAGCGCCGTGAGCGTAACTGCAGCTTAAAAGAGCGAAAATGGTTGCGCGGGGAATTACACAGGGAAAAAGCACGCCGGTTAATTTGTCTGTCGAGGGAAAACATTTAGCCAGAACCGTGGACAGGAATAATCGTGTTTCGAATTCGGGTTTCGCAGACGGGTCCCGCTATTACCATTATTATAAGTTGATGTGACGTGACGTAATGGGAGTTAGAGCTGTATGAATGGGCATAGAGCAACAAGTTGCCACTAAAAACTGGGAGTGAGTTCGTGAGTTGAGTTCTGCTCGTTACACCTCTATATGTAGTTCTTCCTTCCCTATACTATACGCCGTGCTATGTACCCCCGGCCCGTTATAAACCCTCCGGCTTTTAAAGTATTCTTTTTAAAGCGGAACTGTCCTAACAGACGTCACCGAGTCGTAATATTCCGCCGCCGCCGCCGGTACTCTCGGTCCACGTGACTGCCGATCCTACATAGCTTATATATCTTTCTCCCGTCCCTTTCTCTTTCACTCATCGATCCAATTTCTGACATAATATCAAAAGACCTTGTACCCTGCGAAGTGTTAGCTCGGAATGTCGCGTCCTCCGACGTGAAATGGAAATCTTTCTTTTTCGAACTTGCCCCCTCCCCCCTTCCAATTGTATTGAATTCTTTCTCGAAACAATGTTTCGGTTATTAATTAATATTTGTAACATTATAATACTACTTCTAAAGTTTTATTTAGTTAAATTTACCGCCGGTTTGTTATTTTGCAATTATTGAAATTACAACGATGCTCTCACTGGAAATGATCATACGCATTTTCGTATCCAAGCAAATGTTACAATAAAAATCGGAGAAAATCTGTGTAAAATTTTGCACATGTTATTTTCACAAAGCATCCTAGCTAATTTTACAGCTCGGTATAGTGTTAAATGGTATTTAAAATTTAGTAAAACTCTAAAACTGAAAATACTACTTTTACTATTTAAAATATATAAAATATTACATATATAGTATGTAAGACGGGTTTCAAATTTTTGAATCAACGATTATCGAGATTGCAAAGGTAGATCCATGAGTTTAACAAAATTCATTTCTTCGGGTATCATAAAAAATTGTGGCCAAAAATTTGTACAGATACGTTTTCGTTATTCGAATGAAGCAATGGGAAACAGTCACGTTGAAATTTTGTGAAGTGCGTACTGATGTAAACAAAAGAAATTTCCGGACACCCTGTATATCTGTGCCCATGGCAGGTGAACGCGTGAAACAAATCTCACCCCTTTACGGCCCCCCCTTCCAGCCTCGTGCACCATGAAACCCGGAATTATGAGAGAGCGAAACTTTCCGAGTGTTTACCTTTAAATCTTTCCTCCGTGCGCACGGGAGGAACCGGGAGGGAGCGCAATAATGGGATAAAATAGCGGACAAACGTGACAAATGTATCCTGACAGGCCGGCAAGATATATTTCCCTTGTCGTTCGCCTCTTTTTGCCGGCATTTAATACACGATTCCACTGTTGCGCTTACCGGCCCGTTCCGGCCCGTCCCGGCCCGTCCCGGCCACTCGACAGATCCCTATCGCTCGATTCTCTTTATCGACTCACGGTTTATTACTTCTTCTTTTTCTCCTTTTCCTTCGCCTCCGTTCCTTCCGTTCCTTCTTCTTCGGCCCCCTCTTCTCCTTTTCTTGTCTCTTTCTTCCGGCACTTTCGCGCAGGTTTGTTTTTCCCTTTCAACGCTTACTACGCCACTTCTTGTTCTTCGCACAATGAATCGGAGTTAGCAGTAGGGGGGGTGAAGGGGCGGGTTAATTACGGATAATTGCCGCGCGACACTCGAGAAACTTTCGACGTCTCGATTTCCTTCGTTTTCTATTTCCTCCTTTTTCCAACAAGTTTTTTTCTCGCCTCCGCAATTTTTCGACGGCACAGTTTTCTCTCGGAGCCTCAATTTTTTCGAGAAAATTTGGCAAATCTCGATCTTCCTTCGGCCAACAGCCGGCAGAGGTTACACGGACGATCGCGTCGACAAGTCGCGAGAAACTTCGGACTTTTCTCCGTCCTTTTGTTCGAGCCAGTCCCGCTCGGAAATTTATTGACAGATTTTTCCTGCCGCGCCTAGACTTCCCGCCTCGAAATTGAATTTTGTCTTTTTTTCGTCGCATTTAATTCGGTACTTCTTGTTCTCTGTATACCGAGTCCGAGCGGGGACTAACCGCGGATAATTGCCGCGACAAGTTGAGAAACTTCTGACGCTGCGCCGGTTCTCTTTCTTTTCCTCGGCGAGTTTGCCGCCGCGGACATTTTTGACCGTAACTTTACGCGGAGACATTTCCGGTCGGAATTGAATTTTAAATGCTGAAGTCCGCTCGGTTTTATTGGCGTTAATACTTTGGCTGCTTCGCCGCTGCGACATTGTTGTTTGAGCAAACATTGAACCAACTTTTTAATATATAACTAGACTGCGGATTTTAAGGATTTATGACAAAAAATGACTAGCTGTAATTCAAAATAGTAGAAACACAAAAAAAAATAAATATACTATTATGTTATTTTAAACCTATTAAAGAAATTAAGAAAAAAAATTTAAGTATACTGTTACATTATTTTCAACCTATTAAAAATATTAAGAAAAAAATTAATATCTACAAAAATTTAAATATACTGTTATATTATTTTCAAACTATTAAAGATATTAAGAAAAAAATTAATGTCTAAAAAAATTTAAATATACTGTTATATTATTTTCGATCTATTAAAATTAATTTCTAAAAAAATTTCAATGCACATTTCATGCAAAAAATTAATTTCTATTTCACTCGAATTTGTTGCAATTCAATTTTTATTTTGCATAAAGATTTTCTGTCTATATCTAACATTTCTTATCCGAGTTCTCCATTCTCTTTAGATCTATCATAGTATCACGATTTATTGGACAAATTATCAAGTTTAGCACTGCAATTAACTATTCCATTACCTCTTCTTGTTATAAAAAAAACTATTATCTGATTTATCTATAATAAATCTATCATAGTATTTATTGGACAAATTATCAAGTTTAGCACTGCAATTAACTATTCCATTACCTCTCCTATTTATAAAAAAAAACTATTATCTGATTTATTATTCATCAATTAGTTCGGATAACCGAGGTTCCCATAGAACAAAAAATTTACCTCGTCAATTAAGTAATTTTCTCATCCGATAATTAACTGTTTTTCAATTAAATGGTTCCCGATGTCGAGTCGAAGAGGCGATTGCGCAGGACTGTGTCCGCGAAGCCGTGGAACCTTCCAGAAAATTTCGGGCGTGTTCTCCAGGCGCAGGGGCTTCGAGCGCTCGATCGGTAACTAACAACAGAAGCGGTTTACAATCGCAGCGCGGTACTGCGTTACACTTTCCCGGGATAGTCCTTTACTTTGTCCCTACGACAATCCCAACGATGACGTCAGCCGTGGCAGCTTTGAAGTTTAACAAACATCGATAGCAGCCCCGGCCAGCGACGTTTCTCTGTTATCCTCTGGCTTCTAAGCAAATACGCGGCCGAGTCTCTTTGATGTCGCCTAGATGCTCGCTTTCCGCGATAGAACCGCGCAGCGCGCGGCGGGAGAGCACCACCGAGTGTCCTGGAATTGGTCAGCCGGTTCTATTCTAAAGATATCCACCACCCCCGTAGACATTCGACCCGTATCGTTATTATCTTCCGGGAAACGAATCCGGATCAGCGATTCGTTAGACCCGTTTCTAGGCCAACACCGGGACCACGTGACACGACGTTCACGCCATTGTTACTTCGATTTCCGACAGCTGCCGCCATCTTGGATTTCGATAAATGTGTCGTCGGAGGCGTAAACAACATTTTCATTAAAAATCATCGCGCGTATCAACCCTTAGCACTCGAGTGGCGACTCATAGTCGTCACTAAAACCTGCTGTACCATTATTCAAAATATTGTTTACGTTATTAAATCAATTAGTATCTAATCAACTACTAAACATTTAAGCATTTTACGAGGTATTATATCAATTTCATATCCATAAAATGACGAAAAAAATTTATGGAATGGAATTATTCTAGGGTTGGAAGAAATGTTTAATTTTCAAGTTAAAACAGCTCCGAGTGCAAAGGCGTAATATTAGTCGTGAATAGACAGCGGATCTTTACGCGAAACAAAAATATTGCACCTGAAATGAAATTCATTCTTAAAATATTTAATGGACTGAAAATAATATAATAGTATTTTTTCAATGTTTTTAATGTATCACATTACTGTCTAGTGATAAAATCTGCACTTGTGGAGAAACTGATGGCTCGCGAGCTGCCAACGCTCGAGCAGTTACCCCCACCACCGCGCTCCGACTCGCGCAAGTAGCGAGTCGCGAGTAGCGAGTTGTTACGACTATTTCATTGTTAACATCAATTTAAAAACGTAATGGTAAGATTAAGTGACTTAACTTTTATATTTATTATATTTTTGTTAATATCTTTATCTTATATAAACACATAACACATATATGAAATAATACGAAATAACAAAGGTCGTGATATCTAGTATGGACATTATTTTAAAACAATTAAATTAAAAAAATTATTTATAATTATTCTAAATAATTATAAAAAATATTTTTTGACACGCTTGTGAGGCGTTTTTACCATCTCGGTACATTTTGTATGCGTTGATTACAAAAAGATTTCTCGAATTTATATTTTGCGTATTCTATAAAACATTACATGTATGAAAAAAAACGTAAATATAAAATACATATCTAGAAATCAAAAATAGTTTGGAAGATTATACTTGAACAATTTTATTTTAATAAAAACTATCAATGAAAATTAATTCAAAATTATTGTTGAACAAAATAAAAAAATTTTTATTTGTCTACAGTTAAAATTGACTATTTTTTAAACGAGTTTTAGTGCAAATTTCATGCCGATATCTCTTACGGTTCAAGAGTTCCAACGAAATGTCACTAAATTTCGCGTTTTAGACCACTGTGCGACGCGACGGGATTCCTCCGGCTTGGTTCCCAGCTTGGCCGCGCGAGTAAACGTCCGCGCGATTAGATTATCGCCGTTCGCGGGGCGTCGGGTTTCGCGTCGAGCGTGGAAATCTCGCGGACCGCCACCTTTTTATCCGACACGGCCTCGCCGCGATACGCGTCTAATGCGTCTGTATCGACCACGGCGAGCCTCGCGACGCGACGTCCGTCCATCATCGAGTTATCGCTGTTTGCCGTGATGATAGAGAAACCCGGCGCGACGCGACGAGAGACCGCTCGACCCGAGCTCGGCCCGATCCCACGTAATTTGTCAGCGGAGACAAACACGAGCACTCGCGTCGCGCGTCGTCTCCGAAGCTTGTTTCGCGTCGCGCGAACCTGCACACCGATGAAAAACGAATGCCGCCGTCGCACGATCGAATTCCGCGCCGCCTTCTTGTCGCAATTCCTTTATCATTCCTCGCTAAGATCGCTACCTGTTCTCTCAGTGTCGTCGCTCGGAACTACGGCTAATCCGATCTCCTGGCCGCTTCGTCCGACTGTACAGGTTGTTCTTGAACAGGTGGACCAGTCTCGGGATACTGCTCCCTGGGGGTCCTATAGGGGTGAAACATCTTTTTAGTCCACCACCCCCCTCCCAGAAATTGCGAGATTTTGTGGGAAAATACAATGTAGAAAATGTGGAATCAATCGGCTTCTGTTATTTAATTTACGATTATCGAGATTGTCAAGTAGCGTCCATGAGAAATTCTTCAACAAATTTCATTCGTTGAGTATATCCGCACAAATTGCGAGATTTCGTGAGAAAATGTGTGTAAAATGTGGAATCAATCGGCTTCTGTTATTTAATTTACGATTATCGAGATTGTCAATTAGCGTCCATGAGAAATTCTTCAACAAATTTCATTCGTTCGGTATACCCGCACAAATTGCGAGATTTCGTGAGAAAATGTGTGTAAAATTTGGAATCAATCGGCTTCTATTATTTAATTCACGATTATGAAAAGTTATTCAACAAATTTATTTCTTTGGGCTTGGTATAACATTTTTTAAAAATTTGCATAAAAACGATATTGTTATTTTCATAAAGTCATGTAAAATAGTCGCTATTGTTGTGAACCAATCGATTACCTCTATATGAATTTTGCGAATTCGAACAAATTCTGTCCCACGCGTATTCCGGCCGCGCCGATGAAAATGCAAAGAAGGAGAAAAAAATGTATTTTTCGAAAATGAAAAACCCCAGAATACCCCCTTGAGTGTATTTCTAGTTTGCCGGGCTCGCGTGGATTCCGGCGCCTGCGAGCCCACGTTTCCATCCGAGGTTTTCCTGTTTCTTTTTGCCCGTGGATCATGACGCGTCGGAAGTCACGTCGCGGATACCCGAATCCGTTGCCAGCCGGGCTCCGGCACCCGTGGCCCCTGCCTTCGTCCCCGCGAAGCAAACATTCTATTTCGATACGACGAAATCTCGTTCGATTCGCGGGATAAGCCGTTCCAATTTCGGATACAGGCTGCGTCGGGCTCGCGCGGGAACCTCCATCGACCCGGACTTCCAGAAATCCCTGTTTTTCCGGCTCCCTAATTTATCACCTGCGGTTAACGCCGTCGTTGCCGCGCTGGTCACCGGATCTTTCTGCACGAGAAACATTTTCCAGCATGAATCGCAGGAAACCAAACGGAAATTTATGCTATTTAATTAACCGCCCGCTTGATGACTAGAAAGATCGGATAAAATCAACGCAACTTATCTAGCACTTTGAACGTTGAGTACATCCTCCGATTTCTGGAAGGCCGATTCATGTTTAATCAACCTTGCAAAAATATTTCGAAGACTAAATTTATTTAGATTTCTCGCAATTTTTACAATAATACGTACTGTTGCACTGTATCATGATTTTTGAACTTTTATTTCGTCAATTCAATTATTTCTATTTCATCTAATCTCATCACATTTTCTTGTAAACGAGCATACAAAAATATTAAAAATTACAATAATCTTACTTGACATAAGTATAGCGTATTTTTATTTTATCTAATTTGTATCCAATATCGTCAAATATTTTTCTAAACAGGCATACAAAAATTATAATTAAAATAAATTAATAAAATTTCATAAGAATTGTAAACTCCACCTAAGATATCGAGAGTGAAGTTGCTTGATAATTGTGAATCAAAGGTACGACGAACTTTAACCCTAAGGTACAACATTAAACATATCATTCATAATCTCGAGTTTCATAGCCAAATAAGTAATTGTTAAGTTATTGAGAAATAGATCTGCCTCAATCCCGATAGAAATCGTGCGTGCCTAATATTTAATTTTAAACGTGTGCAAACATAGTATCTGAGACTGATAATACGAGTAGTATAAAGGATTCTCAACATTTCTGTACATCGTCTAGCACCTACATTTATTCCGCCTTTCGTTGATAGACGGTACTAAGGGGATGCTCTTGTGCCTGGTTGCGTAACGCGTCGCTCAGCGAGTCAAGCTTCCGTTTGTCTCTCGAGTTATTTCTATTTATATTGTTGTCTGTTAAAGCCAAATCTAGCTACCTCTGCACCGCGAAATTTCGGTCCAGGCTGTTGTAAACGATCAACAATAACAAGATACGATGGACAGCGGATGGGATCGCGGAACCATTAATATTAACTGCAAGTAGAAATGGTAACTAATGGTCAGACGTGTCAGCCGAGTCGCGAGTAATAGCTGGACTGCGGACATTTATGCGAATCGCATATTCCCGTGCCGCTTGAAGAAGAATCTTAAGAGATCTGAAGAAACAAGCTAATTTTTTCAACGATACATTATAAAAACTAATTTTTGCTCCCCGCCCCCCAAATATAGTTTTGGGCCTCCAGACAAAAACAATTTAAACTTATATTACATAAAAAAATAGTTTATATTATATCAAAAAAGAAAACTTATATTACATAATAAAAACAACTTATGCTTATATTATATCAAGAAAGAAAACTCAATAAATACATAATAATAATAAAAACAACTTATGTTCTTTAAAGAAAGGAAATTTGTATTACATAAAAAAACAACATATATTATATGAAGAAAAAGAACTTATGTTACATAAAAAACAACAATTTATATGCATAAAAAAACAGTTTATATTATATTAAGAAAGAAAACTTATATTACATAATAAAAACAACTTATGTTATTTAAAGAAAGGAAATTTGTATTACATAAAAAAACAACATATATTATATGAAGAAAAAGAACTTAAGTTACATAAAAAAAACAACTTGTATGCATAAAAAAAGAAAACTAATATTACATTAAAAAAACAACTTATATCAGGATTTCGGTAAAATTACAACATAATAAATTAAAAAATTTTCAGCCCCCCTCTCGCGTTTCGGGGTCTAGCGACATTGTGTAGTTCCGCCGACTCGCGCTCGGTAGATTCGCAAAAACGTGATTTTCCGTAGACACACTGATACGTTCGTAGGACATTGAGGATCGGTTTCGTAAAAAAAATGTCTAGGCGGATCGGAAGTGATGCGGGCGTGGATCGGGCTGGTCCCGGGTCAATTATATCCAGGGTTCGTAGATCGGGAAGTAACGCTCGAGGAGATTTTTCGCTTTCCGTTGAATCACCATGGCCGAAGAGCACCTCGCAGCTTTGGAACGCGGAACGACTATCGTGTCGGCGCGGACGGAGAAAGAGGGACGGCGTGACAGACTGGGCGAGGAAGAGAAGAGAGAGAGAGAAGAGGAGAGGAGAGGAGAGAGAGATACGAGGCAAGAGGAAGGAGAAGGACAACGATCAGAGCACAGACTCGGCGAGAGAGAGAGAGAGAGGGAGGTCGGACGCGTATAACCGTCGAGGCGATAAAACGCCCACACGTATACCACCTTGGTAACTGTCGCCGGGGCAATTGAATTAATGCCAGCCTACAAATTGAAGCCGGTGTGGGATCCGCGCCGAGAGAGGCTCCGTTGCTTCGATAATTGCTGGAAAGTGGCGCGGGTTCGCGGGATCCTGCCCGGCCACGGCGTGGCGCGGCGCGACGCGATTCGACGCGACAAGACGAGACGAGACGCGTCGCGTCGATACGGAATTCAACGTTTCAGTCGTTTCGAGGCCGACGGGGTCGTCCACGTGAGAAACATCGATTCCCCTCGTCTTACGGACGTGAAGTGTACTCTAATTCCGAGCTCGAGGCGATCCACGCACGATCCGCCGCGCTGGGGTACCAGCCCGAAGCCCGAAGCCCGGTCTAGCTCGCCTAACATCATCTCCGCTGTTTATCGCCTGCCCGGATTCATTTCTGGTTCATGTATATTTTTTATAATATTGGATCACAACGAAATTTCTGTAGCGTTTTTAATTTGAAGTTCAAAGATAAAGTTAAGATTCATAGGTTTATTCAAGGCAACGTGTAGTAGAATAAATAAATAAATGTGTTAATATATTCTGCTATTTTTATTTTGAAACGCTACGAACTTTCGTGCCAACCCAATATTTAATTAATATATATAATTTATCTGTTATATTCTTTTGTGATCACAGTTTTGATAAACAAACATTCAGTCTTATCTCTAGACAGCGGTTTTTATAATACAGAAATGGGTAGGTGTAATTCGAAATAGTAAACAAATTTTAATATACCGTTGTATTATTTTCAACCTATTAAAGATATCAAGAAAAAAACATTTATTTTGTCACTGTAATCCAATATCAGATATATATCTGGAATATTAGAATATTTCGAATAATCCATAACTTATCAAATGTTTATTGTAAAACCAGCCACTTTGGAGACTATCATAGCATAGATTCAATTCTGCTGAGCTGCATGGTAACACGTAGAAAAAGAATAAATCGCGATCCGATGAATTTCCGAAAGATTTTCTAAAGAAATCAGTTCGACAAAATCAACATTTGATCAACTAGATCAAGCCCTAGAACTCATTTGCGCAGTGCACAGAGCAGAAACAACGCGGCACAGAGATTCTTATTGGTGCGACCGGGACTCCAGCTTCTCCGGAATTCCGGCAGCATGGGATTCGGATTTTGGAAACTTATCCGCGTTTGCATCGGAATTTAGAAATTGAGAGGCGACTCGCTTTTCGTCTCGCGGGAATTAATTTGCCGGAGGAATACCGGGGATTCGAGGCTAAAGCCCCGTTCGCACTCGAGGAAATGGAAAGTCGACAAAGCTTTGTTGCTAACGGTACAATAACTTTCATAATAGTTCTTTGTTGCGTGTATGGCTCGACTCTCGTACTTGAGTTCGTTCGGAAAAATAATTAACCAATTAACTGCCTATTAAACGAAGATACAAGATGTCGTAACAGAATCAAAAGTTCTGCCATTCAACAATATCATTATCTTATTTTTTACTAAGTAGCTCAAACTTCTTTATGCTGACATTTACAATAAACTTTTTTATATTAATTTTAGCCTGTACATAATTAACCGGAGTACACATTCTCGTGTACACTAAAATGAATATACATATAATATCTAATTTTACATATAATATATTACATATTTTAATATAATACATATCATTTATTATAATTCAAGTCTAATCGGTTCAACAATAGGACTTGGTTCACATCGAACACATTATTGTTAAATATTAAAACTATTTAATAAAAAGAATTTCCGAAGAATCATCTCCACAATTAATAATACAATCTGATTGGCAATGAGGAGTCAAATTGCGGACTTCGAGAGGCATGGGTTGCCAGAGACCCGGCCACCGTCGTCCGCGGATCGGCGATGATCTTCGTCTAAACTAAGAAAAAGCTCGTTACGCGAGCTATTAGTAATCCGCGTATCAGCGTGATCCACGCGAGAACATGCTCGGTCGGATCGGAACGATTAGCGGAATGCAACATCTAACTGATTTAAATAGCCGTCGCCGCGAGTGTGTACAGAGGAATGATCTCTCCATAATGAACGAGCCAGCGGATCGTGCAAGGCCGAGCGGATTCGAGTGCACGTTACGACTGTTATGTAAATGAAGCGAGTGACACGAACGTCGCGCGAGAACCGAGCGATCCTTCTTCGATCCCTCCGCGAAAGAACAATAGCCGGTGACCGTTCCTCCAAATTCATTACCATTCGTTGTTTCCCCTAATTATCGTGTAGAATCGATAACTTTCGTCTCGAATATTTGTTCCTAATAATATGAGAAACACACACGAAACTCGCGTGCTATAAACGGGACAATATCGTGACGCAAACGTTTCTTATATGGGTGAAGGCGGTCCGAAGATTTCAAGGTCACCTTGACTCCTTTAAATGGAACGACCTATCTTTGGCACCGCGGATCGAGTATTAAGTTCTGCGTAAAAATCTGTTCACCTTCGTACGTCCTACATCTTGTAGCGAATGCGTATTCTAGTTCGGGGACATTAATTTTTTTCGCCGATTTTATGTCGTTAAAAAAAATATATAAACAAAAAATCGATTATGCAGCGCGAATCACCTAACGTTTGCACCTTGAGCACCTTCGTTGTTTTCAAAGATACGTCAAATGTCTGATGGACCAGTGTGACCCACAGAATGCCACAAAAATATTTATTTTTATTTTTTTTGGAAATCTGAAGGTCATCTTCATTTTTTTAAACGAATCAATTTAGGAATTCAGTGACTATAATTGCTCAAGTTCAAAAATGGAATTGACATTGAAATCTCTAAACAAAAAGTCTTTATTTCAATTTTATAAATTAATAAAATTTACTTTTAAATCCTATTTTAATTATATATTAAAATCTAATTTCCAAAAATTTTAATTTAAATGTAACTCAACCTTAAATAAACTACATTTTTATTTGAATTATTATTATTATATTCAATTCAATAATATTTAAAAAATAAAATTTTTATAAATTTTTTAAACAACAATACATACATTTTATTTTTAAGTAAATCTTAACGTGGAATATCAATTTAATAAACAAGTTCCTCTAATAAGTATATAAAGCCGCCATAATATTTAATTTTAATGATGAACATTTAATATTTAATTTTTATAATAGGGTATCTAATCCTAATTTATTAATAAAATCTACCAAAAATTAAATTATTTAATTTTAAATAACTATAAATTTTTTATTTCACCAAAAAAATTCAATTTCACTTAATTCCTAATTTTATAATATTTACTAATTATATTAATTAACTTATAAAAATAGTATCTTTAAAAACAATAAAAACATTTGAGGTGCAAACGTTAAGTGAGCCACCCTATATATTTCGGGACCGAAAGCATAGCTGGCAAATTATGTTTAATTTATAATATGACATTCGCATGGTGAATTCTCACGCGGAGGAACCTAAGTAGGGTTAACGCGTCATAATGGGATAAGAATCGGAACGCGAAGGGTTCAAAACCAAAAGTGGATCAGAAATTTGACGGGATCCGTGTTCGGCGTGTGAAAGGTAGGAGGAAGCGGCTTGAAAAATCGAGGCGGTCGGGTTCGACGATCAGAACCCGAATTCCGCGAGGTGAAAGGGACCGTTTGGTCGCGACGCGACGCGACGCATGATCCATTTTCACCGAACCCGAGAGGCGGTCGAAGGCGAGTCGACGAATAAAAAAAAGAAAGAAAAAAACCGAAGAAGAAGAAGAAGACGGCGACATCGGAGAAAAAGTGGAAGGCGCGAGAGCGCGAGCGTGGCCCGGAGGAGATTATCGAAATTCAAGCTTCCTGTTTCGCAACCACGTCACGAGAACACCGGCCGGCGCGGCCCCGCGGTTGGCCGACGAGAAATTCCACGAGGCGCGGGAACCTCTTGCGAAACACGTGCCGCGGAACGAATCTCGACTCCCGAGCCCAGCCAACTTCAAAATCCGACAACCGTTTCGGACCTCGCCTCTTCGCGAGGCCTTGCGAGCAACCTTCGGAATCGGCCACCGTGACCGACTCGATCGAAATCCTCTACAATCTAGATTCCCTATACCGGAGATACCGTTCTTCCCACTTTTTCTCTCTGCCTCCACGAAACCCACGGCTCCGGGCACAAAAGAAAGTCGACGAACAGTGGGCCAAACGTCGAATCCAGCTGAGAAAATGTCATTGCAGAAACACGTTCCGATGTCGATGTTTATGGGGTCGTTCTAACGATTTCTTTGGACACAGGGTGATTTCTGATAAATTCTTGGCGATCGTAAAATGTTTTAATAAACTTGGAATAAAGTTATCGGCGCTATGGTTCGATCAAATTATTTATGTAAACCTCAAACGTTACGATTTGGGTGATTTGAATGAAAACGAATTTTTCAAGCTTTCCAAGTGTCATGTGTCAAAGGACCTCGCACAAATCATATGGAAAATCTATCCCGGTTAAATCAGTTGGTTTTTTTATATGTTGTAGCTTATGATCTACTGAACAAAAGATGTAATGGGCACAAAGTTCAATAATGGACAAACATGACAAATTCGAGCTGCCGAATACTCAAATCTCGGGAAGTATTTATTTTTTGGAAGAAATGTTTGAAACAAAAATAGGGTTTCACAAAATTTGTTAGGTGGTGTCATTAGTTTTGAATTTTCAATGACCTTGAAAAGCTCTGTGAACAAAAATCTTTGCGTGTCACAGCAGAGATAAGGACCACACGGTTCGTCCCTCACGGGAGTGGGGATGCCGCAAGCGTGTAAAATAAATAGTTCCCTAGATTTGAGTATTCGGCAGCTCGAATTTGTCATGTTTGACCGATTATAACTCGATAACTGTCCATTATTGAACTTTGTGCCAATTACATCTTTTGTTCAGTAGATCATAAGCTACAACATATAAAAAAACCAACTGATTTAACCGGAATAGATTTTCCATATGATTTGTGCGGGGTTCTTTGCCTAATGTAATAGTAGTAATATACAATGTCTATTTAATGTAATGTAAATATATTAATGTGAATGTATTTTGCATATGAATATTATACATAAATGTATTTTATAATCTTCTATCTCTGCTGTCCAAGATATTTCATTTTTTCAAACTTAATTGGAAAACCGGCAGCGAGATAGTTCTATAACATCTAATTACCCGAACGATATAAATTTTACTACGACACAAACATAGAAAAACTCGCAGCGAACCCGTTGTATCGGAATATGTGCTCGAAAATAGTGAGCACTTCGGAGCAATTTCCGGTGGCTGCGAATCGCGCGGATGTTTGCGAGCGACTGGCTAATATTTTTTCAACCATCGACGTACGGCTGTTAACACTCCACGGGGAAGGGAAAAGTCGTCCAAATTTTATAGCGTGTGACACGGTCTTCGAGTTTTATGATCCGCTGGCAGGTCGTCGACATCTGATTCTCTGAGACAATTTCGTCTCAACCTTTGTTTACATGGTTTTATCGTTCTCTTTGGACACGTTGCAAACATATCTATTGCGTTTATCAAGCTACGTGTTTCTCACAAAATATTCAGAAATCGAAGACAGGAACTTCTTGTCGTAAGGGTTCTGGACGCGGTTTCAATTTTCATTGGCAATCAAATATTTTATCGAACAACTTTTTTCATGGGATCTACAATTTTTCTCATAGGCCCAGCAATCGTTTCGCGGATTAAAAATATTTTACATGAAAAGTTTCAATTCTAGGTTGACCGAAAAATATCAAATTTTTCTTTCGCAACGAATTTTGAGTAATCGAACGTTTTACAAGTTGACAATTTTAATATTCTTTAAAAAAAATAGTCACAAAGAGCTTAGAAGTTTTCCAAATGGGATTTATATTTTTTCTCATAGGCCCCGCAATCGTTTCGCGGATTAAAAATATTTTACATGAAAAGTTTCAATTCTAGGTTGACCGAAAAATATCAAATTTTTCTTTCGCAACGAATTTTGAGTAATCGAACGTTTTAAAAGTTGACAATTTTAATGTTCGTATAAAAACAGTGGTCACAAAGAGCTTAGAAGTTCTCCGAACATTATGCTGCATTGTATAATAATTTTGCGCAGGCGTGAACGTAATTTGATGATCCTTACGTGAAACATGAAATCGCGATTGACACACATACGTGACGCTGGCCGTCAACATATTAAAGCGAAAGGAAAAAAAAAGTGCGAGACGCCAGCGCCGATATGAAATGACTCATCGGGGAAAATAATCTCTCGATCGTTTTAAGCGATCTTCGTCTGCGTAATCGCTCGTAGAGTCACCGGCGACTGCCAAATGGAAACGGCCTTAATGAAAATTCCCATCCGCGCGGCCGTGAATCGTGGGATCGTGAGCGTCGCCCGCGAAATTTATGCGTCTTACGAATCCTAGTCGCGGGGCGACATACCTATGCAAAGCAGCCTTCGAGTACCCTCGTTTCTAGCTCGGCGATAACCGCCTTTCCGCCGATTTTACCGGCGCGCCGGTCCACGGTGTATCGCGTTATTAAGCGAACGTTGCTTTACTTTTCCGGCGACACGAGCGATTCCCCTTCCCCGTTTCAACCCTCTTACGCGAACCTTCGCCGCCATTCAAACGATTAACGCGCTGCCGTTCGTTTACTTCCACGTGTATTCACCGCGTCTTTTTTCTTCTCGTAATCTCGCATTTTCTTTCGCACATGAAACGTTCATTTCCGACAGAAATCCGGCAAATATTTAACCCTCCGCTCTATCAACGTAGATTCACGATTTCGCGGCAGCCATCGTCTTAACGCTAAACCCACCCAGCACACTGGGCAATTCAGATGAAATCGGCGACAAAACCAAAGAACTTTCGATAGAAATGAGATAGAGCGATGAAATTTTTTTTAAATTATAGCTGAAACTTTGTAGAATATGGGAAAAATAGGGAGATTATGGTACGAACGTTTTTTAACATTGATAAAATTCGTTAAACTTGTACAATTTCAAGAAAATTGTGGTTTTCCAATACCACGCGCCGAAAAAATTTTTTTAACACATGCTATATATCATTTCCCGTAGATTTTACCACGCTGGTTTCAAAATTTGTCTACGACATCAGAATTTTGCAAAAAATCTATTTTTGTGACAAGAAACTAATGAAATCTTTTGATTTCTTGTCACATAAATAGAGTTTTTGTAAAATTCTGATGTCGTAGACAAATTTTGAAACCAGATTTGAAATCAGCGTGAAAAAATCTACGGGGAATGTTGTATAGCATGTATTAATTAAAAAAAAAATTTCCGCGCGTGGTATTGAAAAACCACGATTTTCTTGAAATTGTACAAGTTTCACGAATTTTATCAAGGTTGAAAAACGTTTGTACCATAATCTCCCAATTTTTTCCCTATTCTACAAAGTTTCAGCTACAAATTAAAAAAAATTTCATCGCTCTATCTCATTTTTATAGAAAGAATTGCCCACTGTGTGCCGTATGAAAATTAAATAATAATTCGGATTTCGTGCGATTTTATAATCGATCAGAAATTCGACATTGCACGAATTTAATAATTACCAGTGGAAGGATCTTTAGAAATTTAATAATTGCAAAATACAACATCTGAAAACGGTCATTTGACCAGTAATGTAATTATTCGTTTCGATAAATTTACTGTAGTTTTTATTATTATTTATTTATTTTATTCATTTGCTGATGGTCAGTGCGCTAATATGATTTCGGCGCGTTCTCAGATCGTTCGAAACTGAGTGTATCGAAGCTGTAAAAAATTCATGTTTCTATTAATTACACATTAATTACACAATGAACACTAAACCCATCAGCACCGGCCAAACGACCGGTTCCGAATTGTAGCTCATTGCAATGTTGACCGATTTTAATTAAATTTTCAGTATGCATATATATTACCGAAAACTACAAAATGCATTTCTTAAATTATGTCACAGGCTTAGATAAAACAGTTGTAAAAACATTATTTTAAAATTTTTTACGATTCCTACCATTTGCAATCTAAACAAATTTTTGTTTACTCATTCTCTAGCAAACTATTCGGTTTAACATCTGAAAAAAGTTCGAGTCGTTTGGACCAATTTTAAAAAAGTTATGCGATTTTTAAGAGTGTCCACTTAATATTGCCGCCACCTGTATATCTGTGTTTTAAGATAACAAAAAAATTGTTCGACTTTCAGACTTTCCGCTCTATCTCGACCAAGTATCAGCTTCCGTGGAAGGACCTAGTTTTAATCGATTCGGCGTCACGAGAATTTCAGCATTAATTCCACACTTATTTCATAGAAACGACCCACCGTGCGATGGATCGAACGTTCATTCGATAATCAATAATCGGTCTCGGCGCGGCGCGCTTGGAACAGGTTCCGTTGACCCATAGAACGTTTCCCCGGTGTTCACAAACTGTAAAATTGCGTCTCCGCTCGGCGTAAAAACGGATCGCGGCAATGACGTCGAGCCGCGGCCGCTTCGCTTCGCGCTGCGCGGCGCGCTGCGTCCGTGTCGGGGTCAAACTTATTGAAAGGTTGCAGATTCAATTGGAGTTTCGTAGTCGGAGCCGAGTTCCGAGGGGTAACTGCGGCCCGGGGAATCGAGTTCTTGAACTTGCGCCGGCGGTGCCGGTGCCGGTGCCGAATTCCTCAAGGAATTGGGACGAGCTGTAAAACAAACCGGCTACGACGGAACGGTCGTCGTCGTTGCCGCCGCCGCTCTCCCGCGGTTCGTATCGATCCCCCACCGTCGTCGAAGAGACCGACATCGATTTCGTTGATTAGCGTTTGCCACCCCTTTCGACCGCCTCCAGCCCCCTTCCACCGGTTGCCGTTTACTTTTTCACGAGCACGCTCGCCGAGAATGATTCGGGAACGATTAGAGGGATTTGTTTACGCCGCGGCGGATCTTGCAGGATTTCTAATAATAATTAATAATTAATCGGATTAATTAATTGGAGAAAGAAACGTACACGCGTGTCACGAAATTATATGCCGCGGACACTTCTTGCGATTCTACACCCCCATTTTGTCGAAAATTACAGAAGGGACCCCCCACGCAAAATTCACCTTGGACGTGAAAAACAAGGGCAAAAAAACCAAAATTTTTTTTGTAATCCTGTTCTTCTTGCTTATGGGGAATTTTTGAGAGGGATCACAGGTCCGCAATGTTCACGATATTCTTTTATTTCATAGTTGGAAAATTTTCTAACAGTATCCTACAAAACGAGTCAGCTTATTGCCGACATTCGCCAAGTGACCTGTCCCTCATTCTTTATAACTAGACAGCGGATCTTTATGCATTTATAGAAAAATGAAGTAAATGAAATTGAAAATTATTGGAAAATTCAAAAAATTGAAGTTGTCAGTAAAACCGTTAAGGGAAAAAATAACATTCAATTTGGTTTCTATTTCTTAAAATCGATGCAGACAATTTTTATTTTGCATAAAGATCCGCTGTCTATTTATAACCTTTTGCCACCTGGTGGGTAAATTATAAATTTCATCCCTGAAGAATGACGGCTGGTTACGAAGTAAACAATACGTTATCGGGTTAATTAAAATTCCCTTAGATCTTTGGTACCACTTCCTTCGCATGTTCTGTAAGAGACAGCGTTCTCTCCCGGTTGTCGCAAACCATTTCAGTAGCTTCAACGGCTGATTTCCTGAGTCGCGAATGCGAAGAGTAAGCAGTGACGCAGAAGGACGCTTCTCGCATAGTGCTTGAAATTGTTGCAGAGGACTGGAAACTCTTAGAGCGCTGATCGCGACTCCTCTCAAAAACAAAAGAACGCTCTTCCAGATCTCACCGCGAGTTCGGAAGTTACGATCGCAGAAAACAAGGGGAAGGAACTTATTTTGCACACCTACTGTCCACGTAACCGATGGTCAGCAAAGGGGAGAGACACTCAGCTGTCACGTGTCTGTGTGTGAGTTCTATTTTTTAAATGTCAAACGTCGTCGGTCACCGATGTCCGCGGCTCGACGCGACGCGGCGTATGCCAGCCGGCGTGCGAAACGAATAAATTAATGAAACGAATAATTCATTGGGCACTCGATGTTCGCTCGGTCTTTTCGTGTTGCTCGGGTCGGGCATCGATCGGCGTTCTCACACCGGGGTCTGGGGCTCTCTCCCCGTTTGTATCCAGCGTTCGGCCGATTCTCACGATCGGCGGCGCGGCGCGGCGCGGCGGCGTGCAGCAGCGTTCAAGATAATCGACGGACCTCGTTCCAGCGCGGATCCTCGCGGCCGGCCGGCCGTCACCGGACGATCGATTCGGCAATCCCCGTCGACATTTTGTCCGCGGTGAAACGCGTGCACGAGAGAGCGGCGAGCGACCCGGTGGCCGGGGGCCGGGCGCGGCGGCCATTACCGGGGGACGCGCGTATAAGACACGATCGTGCTGCGGTAGGGTCATGCCTAATAAACCAGTAGCCGGCAGTTACCGGCGTACGTCATTGTCCAGTTGCCCAGTTTCCACGCCGATTTCGAACCACCGCCCAACACCGCGCCCACCAGAAATACGAACGAGGCGCGAGCCTTCGTCGATATGCTCGTTTCGAAACCGCGGGCCCCGGCGCGAATCCAATTCCCCGTTAATCGCTGCGACGAGGCCTTGTAACGCCCCGCCACGTTCTGCGTTCAATTTTTCTTTCTTTTTTTTTTTTCGTTTCGACGCGACCGACTCGCTACGTTTTGGTTGCCATGCAGGCTTCGGGGACCGATGACCCTGAGTCGCGGGACAGAACGCATCCGAACTGTAGACGTTCGTCGCCGACTAGTTTCGAGCACCTCTCGGAGCCTATATCGGGTTTGAACATCGGTTTAGGGACCTTGAAAGATTGAAGGTTCGCTCGGGAAGCATTCGAAGTCTATTAGGGATCCTTTGAAATCCTCCGGAGATTTGTTAGAGCGGTTTTGTCGAGCCTTTCGCACCTTTCACAGCTGATTCCGGAACGAAAACGTTTGATTGCGATCCTCTCTGGGCCTTTACGGCTCTAACGATCAGATAAATGGTCTCCGAACCTGTTGTGATCTCTTCGGACATTTTCGGTTCTGGGGATCTTCACTGAACATTGCGATTTTTCGACCGTGCCTCCCAGACACATTGAAACTGACTAATTTGCATTATGTTGCGCAATTATTTCTCACAATCAACCGTCCGAGTAAGCGTATAAACATGATATATGTACAGTAATCCTAAAACGAAGAATACCAAGTCCGTCCTTTCCGGTCCGGTGTCCCTAACATCGAAGATCCTTCGCGCCTCGTTCTTTCAAGGTCACCTCCAGCGATCCCGAAGGACCTCGAGGAGTGTTCATCGATCTTCAAATTCCGACGACGACGAACGGGAATGAAGTATTCAGGGGCCCGGGAATGTCCGCAAGGAAGTTCCTTGGCTCGATCGTGGACCCCGGAAAACACTTGACGGTCGCCTCGCCGGTAGCCGCAGCCACAGGTGCGTTTCGATCCGTTCATTTTATAACGCTCCCGTTTCTTTCGCTTCCTGTTGCCCCGTGCTCGAATCACCGGACAATCCTGCGGACAGTTTTCTGCAGCACGGCGTCGGCGAGCTGGTACTTTCTCCGAGTACACCGCTCTTGTCGGCGCGGCGGTACGTTGCGTTACCGTTGCCTGGAGCGCCACCGATTCCGTCGATCGCGTCGCGTCTCGTCGCGTGAAACCGAGCCGTAAGATATTATCCATCTCTTCTTTTTTTTTCTTCTCTCTCTCTCTCTCTCTCTCTCTCTCTCTCTCTCTCTCTCTCTCGCTCGCTCGCTCACTTCCCCAGAGGAGGCGATTTCCAGCAACGGTACAAAGCGGACGGGACCGCCGGACGAACGAACCGAACGGTGCACTTTCTCCGAAATCATCTGCGGCGGTCATTACGCCCGATTATACACCGCCTCCCTCCGACCGAGCTCGTTTCTTCCAGCTTGTACACTTCATTAGCTCGTAACGTTCTGTTCCCGGCGAGTTCGTCGCTGGAATTAGTTCCGCGTGCGAGCGACTCGCGATTAGAACGAGCAGGCGGCTGCTCTCCTGTTGTTCGCTCGTCAAGGATCACCGGCCGAATCGCCGTCGATCTCGTCGAACACAGCGATTCTCCCGGAAAGCAGAAAATTTTTGTACTTTATAATAAATGTTTAATATTCTCGGCGCTACGGTCCGATCAATTACTACTGGGAAATCAAAAAACAATTTTACAGATTATATATGTATTATATATGTATTTTTTAATATGTCATTGAAGAGGTCTTCATCCCTACTATGACATCGCTAAAAAAATATATATAGTTCCATTAAAAAAAAAAAGTCTGACCTTGATATCTAGAAAAAAATGACCGTGAAAAAATTTTTTCCCGAATCGTTATATTGCCCCTTCGGTTAGGTTAATATTGTCCTATAACGTTTTTTTCTATCATTAACACTAAGCGAGAAATTCAAGGTGGTCAAGTTAGCTGGGACACCCTGTATATTGTAAAAATATGGCTAAAAATTTGGATGAACCAATTCTTGTGATATCTATAAAATAATATAAAATATTATATCGATCTGATGTCCATAAAATGAACAAAAAACAATGAAATTACTCTAGCTCGGAGGAAATGTTTGATTTTCGAATGGAGAAAACATGAGAAAAATGGGATATGATGGTAGGCGCGATTGAAATTTGTTGTAAATAAATAAAGATTGCATGACAATAGGGAAAATTCAATAGAAGTCTTGACGGGCGGGGTCACTAATTGATCACGTTGACGGGACAACTTGATACCAACTGGCCTTGTTCCTCTGGGGATTTTCGAAGCACGAGACCTTAATAATACCTTGGTAACAAAGCGACGATTGACGAGCAGAAAAATGATATCGGTCATTAACGGAACCAAGCTCGAATTACGCGTGCAAATGCGGTGTTCCATAATTAACTGGACCAAGTACGTGTACATTTTATTAAGATAAACTGCCCTGGAAAATATCTCGATCGGCGTTTTATAAATCGAGAGGTGTTGACTACTGTGAGAAAAATCGCGTTCGATGGCCGGTCGTGTTTGTCAAAATGGAAATGGGTAAGAAACGGTGGAAGGGAACGACGAAACGGCTCGCTAACCATCGTTCACTGTGCTGCGGCGGTTTTTGCCGGGACCGGCGACCGTCATAGCGCTCCGTCTTCGCGTTCGAGGTGTGGCCGACTTCTTTCCCTCGTCTCGCGGTACTCTCTCCGCGCCGCTGACGATCCAGGATGAAGATACCGCGCGGAGAAGCAGGGAAGAAGCAGCCACGGTTCGCGAAGCCGGGCCGGACCGGGCCGGGCCGAGTCGAGCCGAGCCACGCCGCCATTAACTTGTTCGTTTGGTCGGGTCGCGTCGGTTGTTCGCGGTGTGGCGTGGCTCGGCGTGGCTCGGCGTGGCGGAGAGCCACGAACCGAGAGGATCTCTCGCCGGACGATGTCGACGTCCGTCCGTCCGTCCGTCCGTCCGTCTGCCATCCTGCCAGCGATCGCCCGTCCGGCCCGCGAAGATACCGGCCAGGCTTCTTCGTGATCGCGGTCTTCGACTCTCGCCGAGCCAGGATGGGGCCGAGAGCCGCATATCCGCCGCGTTCTTGCGAGACCTCCTCTTGGGCAACCGTGCGTTTGCCACGAAGTAGAGCCACGGCGCCCAAGTCATTCTAGAATCATCTACCTCGAAGACACGGCCGAGAACTTCACCAACAAGCCAATCCTCGTCTGTTTCCGAAAATATTTTCGAACGCATCTGTTACCAAGCATTTTGCCCAGGGAATACTGTTACAGCCTGTAGAGTTATTATACAGGGTGTCGCAGATTTTACCAGGTAAAGATTGTCGGTTTCTACAATTTGCAGGATCAGATAAGATCAAAGTGTCCAAGGTGCAGGGTTAGCTTCGTATCCTCCTGCGGTGCACATATTTTCTGTAACTGCACGTCAAGCTACACCAAATTCATGATATTCGCGATACGTCAAATGTTTTATTATTTATTGTTTTTAGAGATCTCGAGGTCATCTCTATTTCTCAAGACGGGACTACTTTCTTTTATAGACTTTGCGACCTTGAACGACCTCGAGTAATTGTGGTCATTGAATTCCTAATGACAGAGTCTGTTATTGTAGGTGTTTAAAAAGGCGTGATCTCGTTTAAAAAAAAAAATGACAATGACCTTGAGATTTCTAATAAAAAAAATAACAAAAATCATTTTATGGCATTCTGGGGGCCACACTGGACCTTGTCCTTCAGACATTTAACGTATCTCTGAAAGCAACAAACCCTGTATAAATCACCCTGTATAAATGACAGCGGATCTTTATGCAAAGTAAAGTTGTTCCACTCGAATCGTAACAGATTTAACAGAAATTAATTTTTTCTCTTACTATGCTCGACAGGTTTCCGTAATTCTAATGATTTTACTATTTTTGATTACACCCATTCCGTTCTGTCGTAAATGCATAAAGTCCATATACATATACACTTAACGAAAACAAAATGCCAGCAACGTTCACTGCCGCGCGTTTCAAAACATTCAGCATCGCGGAAGGGAACCAGCGACAAGAACGATCAGCGCGCATAACGCAGCAGCGTGGAGTCAGTCGGCCCGGATCATCGGCGGAGGGAACCAATTAAAAACGTAGCTGAACGAAATGCACGGCGCTCTATTGAGCTCGGCGAAACGCCGACAGAGTCGTTCGGGAAGTCGGATCCGAGAGAAAAAAATGTGATCGTTAAAGGATTTCGATAGCCCCCGGGGCCGAGCCGTCGGGTTCAAGACTCGGAGCAGCCGGCAATTCCTCCGCGACAATTGGAGCCGGTCGCGCGACGCTATCGAGGGCTTCGGGTAGTAGCTCGGGAAAATTCGAGGGCGGAGGGCTTCACGGAATTGAGATGCTTCCTGGCAGCGCCTCGATTTCGAAATATCCCTCGCGTGACCCTGTTTCGGGAAGGGTCAGCGAAGGATCGATTCCACGGCCGGTCTTGCGACCAATGTGGCAGCCCGCCGCCGGCCCTAGCCTACCATCTCCTCCTCCTTCTATCCTCCCCCTTCCGCAACCCCCGCCGCTTGGTTCCTCTACCCAGAACCCCCGGGGGGATCGTCCCTAATCGATCGCGAAAAGATCGATCGGCGTTCGCGTGACGGAATCCCGACAAACCGCCACCTTTTTAATTAAAGACGCGGTTGTTTAACGAGCGTACACGCTCCACGAACCGGCGCGGAATCGTTGAAAACCGTCGACGAAACTTGCGCCTCGTGATCCCCAGCGAAATTGCTTGCCCCGATAAGAGAATTTTGTTTCCAACGCGACGCGACGCGACGCCCCTCGGCCGCTTCTTCTATATTTCTCGT
The DNA here is from genome assembly GCA_028454225.1 of Lasioglossum leucozonium. Taxonomy (NCBI): domain Eukaryota; kingdom Metazoa; phylum Arthropoda; class Insecta; order Hymenoptera; family Halictidae; genus Lasioglossum; species Lasioglossum leucozonium. Next base: position 5,571,152 of record CM052221.1, on the reverse strand, counting down.
GTTTATTCCCGCCAATTGTAGCAGATTGTACAGACACGCGTCTTTTTCTGTTACTTTTCCACGATTTTTTATTCCCGGAGAATTCGTCTGCTCGCCAATCCGCCACGGTAATAAGAATACCGTGCGTTCGAAACCTTACACGCATTTAATCGGCCATTTTATCGATCGGTAATCGAAGCATGACACGCCGCTCCAGTGTCCACTCGTTTCTGTACAAAATAAAAATTGTCTGTGTCTATTTCAAGACACACACGTGACCAATAAAAATTTTCTTTTTTTAATCATTTCAAGAGATCATTGGTGTCCTCTAAATCTTCTAATCCGTTCACTGTCACAATTTCTCCCACACATTTTTCACAGAAATGCATAAAATCGATTATAATTAGACGGAGCGGATTTTATGGATTTATGATAAAAATGGTGCAATTTAGAATAGTAAAAATATTAGAATTTAAAAATACTATTATACCATTTTCAATCTATTAAACATATTAACCTTTTGCACTCGGAGCAAATAAACATATCCTCCGAGCTAGAATAATTCCATTCCATATTTTTTTTCATTTTATCGACATGAAATTTATACATCTCACACAATACTTAAATGTTTAGTTATCGATTAGATACCAACGTATTTAACCCTTAGCACTCGAGTGGCGACTCGCTGTCGCCACTAAAAATATTGTTTACATTATTCAATAAATTGGTATATAATCAATTACTGAACATTTAAGTATTTTATAAAATGAAGAAAAATAATATAGAATAGAATTATTCTAGGTTGGAGGAAGTGTTGAATTTTCAAGTTAAAATAGCTCCAAGTGCAAAGGGTTAATAACGTAAACAATATTACGAATAATGGTACAGGAATTTTCAGTGGTGACTCTGTCAAATAAAAGATAAATTACCACTTCACTCCAGTTTGTTGCAATTCAGGTGGAGCATGTTTGTTTTGCATAAAGATCCGCTGTCCAATTATAATAATCTAACGCTGAATATTCAACGATATCCTCCTGTAAACAATGAAAAAATATATTCTCACAGAAAATTCCACGCGTCGGTATTCTCGCTAAAGCACCAAATTAATCGACGTTCCTTCGTGCGAATCTACAAAAAACTCGCGATCGTCCCGCATACTTACTCCGATGGTTCCTGTAAAACAGATCGTCCATAAATTGTCGTCGGTTTCGTTCAAGCGTCCGCAGGCGCGGCAGCAGGGCACGTCGGAGCTCGCGTTTCTGGAGAAACGGCGGTCCTCGCGTTACCGACTAAGGGCCGAAACTTCTAATCAGCGGCCGGAAAGTCAACAGATTTCGCCGCGGCAATGGCGCTTCCATTCCGGGCAACGGTCTGAAGAATACCCTGCTGGCAGCCGCCCTATCGAGGGGGGGGGGGGGGGCGCAGGCTGCGAGGCGAGGCCAGCCGTTCCTCGGGATATTAGACCGATCTCCAGTTCCCCGTAGCGAACTTCCTCGTTTTAGCGAGCACGGAAACGTAGCCGGTCCGAACGGCCGATAAAGAGAACCTGATACAGCCCCGGTTGGCTTGCCGGGAGCGAGATGGGAGAACGGAAGAGCAGGATCGAGCCGAGGTCTAGGGAACGAAAGAGACAGAGGAAGACAAAGAGGGAGAGAGAGAGAGAGAGCGTGAGCGAAAGAGAAAGGGACGGGAAGAGCGTCACGTTCGCGGGGACTGGTTCCTTTCCTGCGACTGGTCTGAAAGCCACGAGGAAAGAACGGGAGCCTCGATAATCGATCGAACAGGGACAAGCGCGCGGGTTCGCATCCGGCGGATCGTCGCGCGATCTCCTCTCGGTATTAGTAGCGGTGGTACATACGTAGTCGGTGTGCGCGTCGGTGTGCGAGGAGATGCCCGCGAGAGCCATCGCCGGAACGAACGACCGGTCGTAATCGGCGCAAAGATAGTGGCGAGAGACGATTGCCACGCGGCGCAGCCGAGTCGCGACTCGGTTAATCCTGCGGGAAGAAAAATTCCAGCCGGTTTTCCCGCGATCGAGCCAGATGCCGGGTGGAAAAACGGATCGCTCCCGTGACCCGCGCTGTCTCGCCCGCATGCCCCCGCCCGTCGTAACAAACTCGCGCGCTATATACTACGCTCCGCGACGAGGTTCAGCTCGGAGAGCCGTTCGTCTTCCGTTCCGGGCAGCCGCACACCCGAAGATCCCCGTGTCCAGCACGAATCGAGAGAGCCCCGATTGCTCGCCGCTCTCCTCGCCGAGCGTGGTTCTCTCCTCGTGACCGGAAGCGGCGGCTCGAGCAGCCCGGAACACGCCGATCTCTCCCCGATTCCCTCTTAACGGTATATATCGCTGCGATCGATCGTGGGGATCGATCCTGCGGCGTACGTTCTGCCCGTCGCCCGTTCCGCCGGCTTGTCTCTTCCTCTCCCAGCGTCCCTGCTATCGATCCGATCCCTCTCTCTCTCTCTCTCTGTTTCGTCTCTCTGCCGATCCCACCGTAGGAACACTAGGCTGACCGAACCCATATGCATCGCGATATCTTTACGCGTGTCGCGCTGCTAATGAGAACAATAGAGCAAGACGTCCACGTGAAACCGTAAATTTTTTAGTTTGTTCTTCGGGGCGAACGTTATGTAGGATTTTAAGTAAAATTCGGGAACCTTATTGGGACTTTTCCGTTAGCCGGGCGCAACCTAACCCGGACCAATAATTATAACCTAACCAATTATAATCTAACCCAGACCAATAATTATAAGCATTCTTTTTGGGTAAAACTATTTTGTTTACAATTCATTAATATTTGTAATTATATATGCTTATAATTATTGGTCTGTGTTAGGTTGCGCACGGCTAACGGAAAAGTAGCACCTTATTTTTTTGAAAATTTGCTTCATGTTTACAATATTTACAGTACGCGCAAATAAAAATACCAAAAAATACCTCGAGATGCCTAATTCTGTCTAACTTTTATAATATTATCGCTTCATGTCTACGGGGTGTCTTGAAACTCCTTCAACGTCCGGAAATGGACGGCTCACGAAGTGAAATGTCCGCCGGGGCTTCGTTTAGGAGTTATCAACGAGAAACACGGACCAATCGGAGCGCAGCTATAGTGAACGGATTCCGGCTCGGCGATAGGTCCCGCAGAGTCTGTCCGCTGTAGCCGTGCTCTGATTGGTCCGTGTTTTTCGTTGATAAACGAAGCGCCGGCAGATATTGTGCAAAAGGAAAATGTCGCTCCAACATGACCTCAGAGATTTTAAAAAGAGAATTTAGAAAGCAGTAGCGGCTAGTGGCTAAAATTAGAAACTTTGTTTGAAAATTCTATAAACAATGACACTCAGGACCTTAACCGTATTGTTTGGCAATGTACCTTGTTGGAATCACAGAGAGATGGTCTTATGAAAAGATTGAGCAAACTCAATTTGTTCCAACCCTTAGATATCAGATTGTTACTTTGTGGACCGAATGTTCAGGCATGTCATCTTATCTTTTAGTTTTTCAAGCAATTTGTTGCTTGTTTATTTAGTTACGTTCTGCTGTAACTCGCAGGTGGTAGCTAATGATCAGCTAGCGCGCATCCACGGAACCCTCCCGTAATTTGTTGTTTTCATTAGTTCAGAAGGGATGGGGATTCGAAGGGTTCGTAAATTGAGACTGCGATGCGCGAACACCGGCACTTTTAGCGACTTTATCCGCTAAGTAGACGACGAGGGTGTTTTATTCAGATTCAAATTTTCATTGTCGCGACCGGCGAAGTAGAATTTTATTTTCTCTATCGCCGGTTCGAGTAGGTTAGACGCGGCGTAAGAGAGAATGAACTTCTAAGGAAGAGTTTCTGTCCCGTACTTCGCCCCGCGAGTACTCGTAAACCGCGAACGCACGAAAGCCGCGGTTTAGCGATAACCGACACGGGTCCCGGGGAAGAACAGGGAACGTTGATCGCGAACGAGACCGACAAACAGAGAGAAAGGTCTTTCGCGGGGGCAGCTCGCCGGGAATTATCGGAGTATGCGTGGCAATTAGGCGGGAATAAGATGCGCTCGTTCGATCGTCGTTCAACACCTACGGTTTATTTCTGTTTTAGCTGTACTCGAATCGACGAGAGGGCTAATACTCTGTCGATTTTCTCCAATGAACGCGGCCGGATATTTTCGGTGCTCCCGAAATGCAACAAAGTTCCGGGAATAACTTGGTGGATTGACAGCGACGCGACGCGGTCGACGCGCGGCGGTTGCCGCAAGAGCGAAAATTTATTTAAAAATCTGTGTATTGAATTTCTGGTTTTTTTTCTTCTATTCTGACAGAACGAAACAGATGCTAACTTTGTTTCCTCGCGGTAGCGATACAACTATTTTCAGTTACTAAATTATTATTACTGGATTACAGACGTACATCGAAAACTCGCGGTCCAGTAATAACTGGATATCTGTATGCATTTATAGGAAAATCGATAACAATCTTGATTTCACACGAAGATCCGGTAACAACACACGGTCCAGTGATAAAATTGTCTAGCCGAATCGCAAGAAACCGGCGCGAACCACTCGAATTAATACACGTGGCAACGAACGGCGCCAAATGCATAGTTCCAAGGGCGCGCGATCGATGCAAGCAACTGTACACACGATCAACTATTTCAATAATAAGGGGATAATCTCTCGGCGTCGAAACCGGTGGCAATCAGGATGCAAAATTTGACCCTCGACCCGGACCCGCCCCAACGAGGAAAGACAGATCGAGGATCGATACGCGGGTAAGCGTCAGCCCTAATTCAGCCGCAAAGAATGTTGATTACCGAACACCTTTTTCGTCCAGTTAGTTTCCGAACAATCGTAGGAACCTACGCGAGGGGACGGAGACGGCTGGCCAGAGGGAAGCGAGCGAGCGAGCAAGACAGAACAGGCAGAAGAGGTGAAGATCGAGAGCAAGGGGGATCGCGCGGACAAAGGGATGGGTGGCAGGTGGGAGGCGGAGGAGGAGGACGGAGGCGGTGTGTGTGGGTGGAGGAAGAGAGGCACACGGTGGCGCTTCGCACTCACGCACACACCGATAGGGATTTACGAGCGGTTTCGGGCAATCGCGAATAGAGATTAGGCCGGTAATTAACTATGGATCTGGTCTGCAGGCGAGCTCGCGAGGCGAACGCGTACACCGGAGAGAGCGAGCCGTCGGAGTCGGCTGGCTCTCGGTCCTATATACATAAGTGACCCCGGTTCGCGGAAGCCGTAGCGTGCTCACCAACACGCGAGCAACGCGACCGACCGAGACCGAAAACGGGACGGATAGACGGTGCCCGGCGGCCGTTAGACGAGGACCAACGTACCCGGAGAGCCTCGCGATCCTACACCCCTGGTTACATGGGGCCGACGCTTATGTACAACGACGAACCACCAACGGACGGACCCGACGGACCGACGGACGACCAAACGACCGACCGACCGACCGACCGACCGTCCTGTGTTCCGCCCGCGTATATAATACATGAAGCGGACGCCACCGCGCCCCTCGGACGCCGCCGCGCGCCACGATCTCCGCTCCCGACCCCCTACACCCTCCTTCTACAACCTCCACCACCTCCTCCTCCTCCTCCTCCTCCTCCTCCTCTACATAACATACCGCGTCGAGCGAAGCGGAGCCGCGCGGCACAGTTGCTCGCCCGCGCCACGAGCATATACCTGCACACACACCCACACGTCGGTATGTAGAACGTCGCGTCGAGTCGCGTCGCCTCGCCTCGCCTAGCATTGCCTCTCGCTACAGAAACGATCTCCCGTGTAACGCGACCGTGCGTCGAGCACCGCCGATCCCTGCGATCCCCGCGCGACACACACCGCCGGGACGACACTTATTGCCGGCGCTGTATCCGCCGGGAAAAAATCAGCACCGTTGTTAAAAGATACGGGAACCCGTTCGCGCGCTTGTTACGTCAGCCGGCGCGGAGCACCGCTCGAGCGATACCATGTGTAGAACCGCTCGGGCTCGCGTAATCGCAAGGTTTTCTGAGATCGAGATTCGCCGAGCGATCTCGACGGCGATCGAGCAATCATCGAATTTATGATGATGCGTCCGTTCGAAGTTATTTTGCACCGGTGGTTCTCGAACTTTGTTAAGTTAATTAAGTGTTATTTCGAATATTTTATGTATGTCTATTACCCTTTAGGACATTTTGTGGAACCCAGGGTTGAATAACACTTTATTCACGATTCTATATTTAACCACACATTATCATGATAGTCGCACTAAATCCAAATAATTTTTGTCAAAAATTTATTATCTCATTTTTCTATCGTAACTCATATTTAGGGCTCGGTAGGTTCAGCGTTAAATGGTATACTGTTTGCCAATCGAGTGGGTAGGGTGTACAGAAATGATTGTTTAATTTCCAAAAATTAGGAGATTTTTTAACTGCAGGAAACAGCCTGTAATAACGTTTAAAACGGGTTTGGTTTTGTACAGTACCCAAAAGTCGCGAGATCATTGTTCGGATGAAGTGACCTTCCATTTTGTTAAAATTCACGTTTAATTCACTCGAGTTTTAAACGATCCAGTCTCTCTCTCTCTCTCTCTCTCTCTTTCTCTTTCTCTTTCTGTATTACGAAAATCGCTTTCCCGTAAGTTCAAGTTCAACTGCCCGAGTAGCGAGCGTATTAATCGAAGTTTCAAACCGTAACACGATCCGCGAGAGGATGAAATCAAACCGTCACATTTCGCGACTCGTCGGCTAGCTTATATTTCTACGATGTGAATCGCAACTTGTGATCAAGACAAATCATCTAATAACCGGACTAATCGATGCAGAAAGGTAAGAGTGAACTCTGAATCGAGCACTAAAAGCACTTAAAATGTTTCAGCTTATAGAAGAGGCGCTGTTTACTCAGATTTTGTGGAACTTCATACGTATGTATATCACTTTAATGTTCACCCAAGGGTTACATTTCGTTACAATTGTCTTCCTCATTCTACCATCACCTAGTTTATTCTATCTTTATACCCTAAACTCTTATAATTTCAATAATTGTAAAACGAAAGACCGGTCATCTGTTGGTAGCGGTAGATTTAGTGTGAACCGACTCAGAGCCGTCAATTGCTCTACCATTATTCACAATATTGTTTACACTATTAAATATGGTGCTATCTAATTAATTACTAGACATTTAAGTAATCTATGAGGTATTATATGAATTTAATATTCTTACGACGGCTGGTCACTGTGAAGTCGCCGTAATGCAGAACTTCCCGCGGTGGACAACCCTTAAGGAAATAAAAGAGTGCCAGAGGGGTTGTCGCGAAAGCTGTTGACGAGCCGACAGTTGAGAGTTGCGATCGGACTGTCACGCGAAGAAGATCGTCTAGCAATCATCGCTATAACATCGTTAATTATTATTCCTTATATTGATCCATTGTGTTGTCCACGCGGAGTGCCTTCGAATTACGCAACAAAATCCATAAAATGAAAAAAAGAAATCATATAGAATGGAATCATCCCAAGTCAGAAGAAATGTTTAATCTTCCAGTTAAAATAGCTCCGGACGCAAAGAATTAACCAATCAACTGCGTTCGACGTGCACGTCAATCGAAATCTCCATCTCAATTTTCCAAATCTCTATTCTCAAGAATGAATCGTTAATTTTTTATCAAATAAAAAATCTAATCCGCGTTTTTCATAAAATTTATAATAATATCATTTACCCGGCGCGTTCGACGTGTATAATTAGATTATAATTCCGCGCTCTGTGGAGGATTTTTGCAAACTAAATTCCGCGGTTAAGAGGAGTTTACTTTCCCAGTAAACCTATTTACGCGTTGTCAAAATTTCTTTGAGATTCGATTCTGCCAGAATCCGTGGTCCGGACTGCGAATCAGGGTGAACGGCAATATCGGCCCGGAACGGGGCCAAAAATCTGTCGACCGGACCTCGGCGGTTAAGCAACCCCTCGACTAGTCTGTAGACACAGCGAAAGAACAAGCTTCGTGCGAAGGACGCGACGTTGTACTCGACATCGCTCGTAATCCTTATCCGCGTTCGCGGAAATGTGAGCCCGCGACTCGCAAGAGAGAGAGAGAGAGAGAGAGAGAGCGAGAGAATGAGGAGGGTGGTATCTCGCGGGGGTGGCGCGCGCGAGAGCGTGCGCGTTAATTATTCAGTTGAACGGCAACTATGCAAGCTCGCGAATGATTTTTTCAACACCCTGTACACACATACCGAACTATCCTCACGCGCGTATAGACCGTCGTGGATACCTACGTGTGCGCGCGTAGAGGCGGCGCGGCGGCACGAAGGAGAGTGAGACACACGCGAACGAGGGTTGCGCGCGAGGACCTGGAAGTATGTAGCCTCTCTCGGTCTCCATCTCTCCCCGATGGCCAGATCCGCTGGTACATATATACCGGAGGTTATGTACGCGGTGGTGGATGGTATATAGGCTTGTATATAATATATATATATATACGTATATACAGCCACACATATATATATGTACATGTATATAGGAGGAGCGCCCCAAAAGGCAGACGTGCCTGGCATCGACGAGGCCAGAGGCGCACCGCCGCCTCGATCTCCGTATCTCGGTAGATCGACGCCTAATGCCGCGGACACGGTGGAGCGAACGAGCGAGCGAGCTAGCTAGCTAGCTAGCCAGCAGAGAGATGCGAGAGCAGAGAGAGAGAGAGAGAGAGAGCGCACTGCTGGAGCTGAGGAGAAGCCAAGGGGAGAGACAGGGAGGGCTTATATGGGGCCAGCCGCGGGAATATCCTTCGTCGTTCTGCGAATTAATCGCGCGACCCTCCGCCTCGGCCACCTCCTCCTCATCTTCCTCATCCTCTTCATCCTCTCTCTCTCATTCTCTCTCCCCGGCGTCTTCCTCGTTCATCCTCGTCCCTCGTTTCACTCCGCCTCGCCTCGACCTTTCCATCAACCTTCTATCCTCTTTGTGTGCCGCGCCACGAATACCGACGATCGTGATTCGTCCTTGCTACGTCGACGACGACGACGACGACGACGAAGACACCCAGGGATCCTCGCTCCGCTATTTTCCCTCGTCCCGAATCTCGCGGACGACATCGCCTGCGAGATCCTCCGCCGAAGAAATTTCCCGATATTCGCACCGGCAGATCTGCTCCTGCGCCCTTGTTGCCGCCGTGGACAAATTTCCGCGTCGCGTCGCAGATTTCTTCGGGTTCCGCGAGTGCGATCAAGTTACGGAGAGATTAATCCCGGGCAATCGGGCAGCTGGACACCGTCCGACTCGAGTTTTCGGGCGAGTCCGTCACGAACGAATCAAAAATATCCTGGGTTTCGTTGCCGCGTTGACATTGTGGATCGTTTATTATACCAATCCGAGCGCTGGCAAGATTATATGTATGTATGTAATGATATTTCGTCCCCTCAGGGTTTCAAATCCATTCCACCACCTCTCCCTTTACTAATCCTCAACTATCGCGTAATTTCAACGGGACCTACTTTTTATTAACCCGGCTACGCTTAAAAAAAAGACACTTAATAAGTTGTTTTGGGTCCATTTGGACCCGAAGAATTCTTTGCGCGCTTGTAACTTCCAAACGGAATGGCCGATGAATTCCACTTAAAAAAAATATTTAAAATCCTTTCTGACATACTTGTAATAGAAATTGTTACACGTATGGCGTTAGGGGTCCATCCGTGTTTTTATTATGGTCACCACATTCGGGACCATATCAAGCGACGAACAAGAACTGAAGATACTGCACTACCATAAAAAAAGGTCAGAGGACGGTGTACTTTTTGCAGTGAGACCAATAAAAAAGATCACAAATACGATGTATATTGTACCAACTGTTCAAAATTCATTTGTAAAGAGCACAGAGCCTCGCTTTGCATTTATTGTACAAGAGACTCCGAAAAAGTTAATTTAAATACGTATGTAATTTACGTTTACGAATGTAATTTTTAATTAGTATGTAATTTACGTTAAAAACAACAGATAAATAAAAAATTTAAAAACATTTTATAGCTAAACATTAAATAAATAGATATGGGTCCAAATGGACCCAAAACAACATATTAAGTGCCTTTTTTTAAAGCCTAGCCGGGTTAAACGGTTTTGATTCATTTCCCTACCCTATCTCCAATAGTACACTGCGCGGATCTCTGTGCAAAGTAAATAATGTCGATTCCAAGGCGCGAATAAAAATTTGCTATTTATTTTAATTGTCTCATTAAACGGAAACTAATACCTTGACGACGAAGAGGCCTGAAAATTATTTTCGATTTCATTAGGTCGTGCTCAATTAAAGTTTCGTCTCGGCACGGTAGTTGTGTCGTAGCAAAACTAGTATAAACTGATTGTAAGTTACACGCTAAGACATATTGTAACGTAATCATGTTGGACAGTCTCGTTCACAAGTAACGACGAGAATAACCGACACAAAAATGACGAGGCAGTATTTATTTAGATTTTGTGCATGCATTAAACACAAAGTGCTTGGACAAATTTATCGGATCAATTTCCATGTAAACGACTTGATATTTTTTATAATTGTAAAATGAAAAGTAAAGAAGCCGCCAGTTGACCCCTCGCGGTAGTTAAATTGCGTGTGGAAATTTTTTAAACGCGTGAAATCAGCAGTCGTTGGCAAAATATTCGAACATTCCGGCTGGTGGACGCAGCCGGCAACGCGGCGGCATCGGACACGGAGGTGTTTAGGGGTGACGAGATAACTCGTCCCACCCCTTTGACTCCTCTCGACGCCATGATCAACGTCATCTGCGAACGACCCACGGCCATAAGCTCGCTCGTATGAACGCCTATACGGGTTTATCGCCGGTCGCCCTCCCTCCCCCCCGCCCCACCGAAAACTGTTGACGCGGGAATATGATTAATTGACTTTTTGCCGGCGGCGGTTACCTGGCCGAGCGCAGATTCACGACCTCGAATTGTTTTCGACCGTAACACGCGTTCGAGGACAGGGAAAAAACAACCGCCGCGAAAGGAGCAGGAAACGTCGCGGCGCGGCGTCGTCGTAGCCGGCTGGATGTAGTAATGCCGCGCGTAATACTTTCCTCGGGAGTTTCTTCGCCTGGTAAAATAAAGTAGAGACTTTATTAAGCTTCGTTAAGATTCGAATTTTATTGCGTCCCGGCGAGCGTTAATTAGCCCGGATAGGACCCGGTTCGTTACGTATCAATTAGATCCCCGGGATTCGTTTCACCGGGTTCGTTTAACCGATTAAAAACCAATGTTGCGTTAATGCAACATTTTATTCGCAGTCTCTTCCCCCCACCCCGACACCGCGCCCCTGTTCATTTAACTTTATTCAATTCGGTTCTTCGACATTGTGGTTGCGCAACGGAGCTCCAGCTAGGCGATTAACACGTCGACGGAATCGAAGCGATTTCGAATCTTGACGAAGACTAGATTTTTGTACTCGACGGTGTCGTATCATGCTGTTAACCCTTTGCACTCGGAGCTATATTTTAACTTGAAAATTAAACATTTCTTCCTACTTGGAATAATCCAATTCTACATATTTTTTTTTCTTTGTTTTATGAATATCAAATTGATATAATACCTCATGAAATACTTAAATGTTTAGTAATTGATTAGATACCAACTTATCTAATAATGTAAATAATATTTTGAATAATGGTACAGCAATTTTTAATGGCGACTCTGACTCCCCACTCGAATGCTAAGGGTTAATATTTTTATATTTATTTTATATTATAGGCATTTCTTTGCTCTGGTCCATTGGTGGTTTGGTCCATTCAGAAAAAAAAGTTAACCCCTTGCCGTACCATTTTCTTTACGGTTACAGTGATTAAAACGTCGTCATCCCCAAAAATGTCGTAGAAGGGAAAAGAATACATATATTTTTTGTATTGCTACAAATTTTATTTCATCTAAAAAGAAAGGCGTAACATTCGTATTTATTAGACTTTGTTTAAAATCTTCATCACGAGTCTGACTCATTAAAATACGGCAAGGGGTTAAAAAAAATAATTAAAATTTAGGAACATAATATTTCATTATAAATTCGTGACAAGTACCCGTTTAACGCGAACATTCGCAATAAAAATGATAAACAAATGAAAAAGTTTGAAAATATAGTTAGAAAAAAATAGTTTGAAAAAAGTGGAAAATATCCGATTCGCCTCGGTCCACCCTACTCTAAATCTAAAGTCTGTGCGTGCGATCAATCATCAGAGTCACTGTATCTCTGCCAGAGTTGGGCAAATAGTAATTTCAATTACAATTACAATTACTTACCAATTACTGTTATTTGTAATTGCAGAAATAAAATTACAATTACATGTAATTGTAATTAATAATTTTAATTACTTGTCAAATCACTTGTCAATTACTTTGGCTCAACCAATAATTGTAATTGCAGAAATAAAATTACAATTACAGTCATTGAAAGGAGTAATTGCAATTACTTAACGCGATTACAGTAATTGTAATTGCGTTTAACAATTACAATTACAGTAATTGTTCTTTTAAACCACTATTTTTGTGTTTAGGACCACTTAACTGTTTTCTTATTGAAAATGTAGTCCACTTTTGCTCGTGTAATTGAAGATGTAATTAATTACTCATGTAATTAATTACTGCCCAACTCGGAGCTCTGGCAATTGCTGCGAAAACTGTGCGCGTTGCATAAAATCCTTAGTCGGTTATGAGAGTCACGTGTTGCTCGCGCATTGTCCCTTAATAAACAGCTTTTGGGGGGAGGGTGAGGGAGGGGGGAAACGATCGGCCCGTGGATCGCAGAAGAACGTTTCAATTTTTCCGTGTTCCCGGTGACGGGCCGGCGATTCCTTGTCGCCGTTACCGCGAACTTCGGCTCTTGAAAGTTTCAGAATGTGTCGAGGACCGTTCCCGTTGTCGCTCGAAGAAACGGATCCCTGGTACACGTTGTTTCGGGAGAAACGCTGCCGCTGGAAACTTGCCGCGTACTCGTTCATTCATGAGCTCCCGGCCGCGCTGGATTCGGCGGCAACTTCGCCGGAAGTTTCCACGAACGCCGGATCATCCGGACGATTGATCCTCTTTGAATAAACGCGGCGCGCTTACGCGTTCTCTCGCGGGAGTTGCGCTCTCTCTCTCTCCCTCTCTCTGCTCGATTCCTGGTTCCCATTATTGTAGAATTAAGCGGGCAACGGGCCGAACTGAAGGGAGAGAGAGAGAAAAGCGGCCATTGTGAAAACTGGAGAAACGATTTTCCGTGTAAGCGCGGAAAATCTGTAGAGGAATCCTGACGCGAGAACACGCCGGAAGCGGAAAATCTAAAATTCCTGCTATCCTTATCGGGAAGCATCGATCGCGAAAACTTCCCCAGCGTTAACACCATCCAGCGAAGCTGCTCCGAGCTTTCTACGAGTTTCCATAAACAGTGACTAAATTCACCGCGGATAATATTCACCGTTATAATTAAATTTTACTTGTACGCCGAGAGGATCGCGTCTGCCCATTTGTCGCCGATTCTACTTGCCGGCTCGCGCATACCGATCACGCGAACTGTTTTCCATCGTCGATCGTCACTCGACGCGATCGATGATTGTCGGTAAAGACGACACCTGCGTAGATGGCGACCAGTCCTGCTCGAAGTAAGTAGAAAGAGACGGTGCTGATCGGACGCGGTTAGATCTGTTAACGAATAAACGTCCAGATGAAATTGCTTAAAGAAATTACGAGTTACAGGGATTCGGTAACAAGCTCGTGTTAAAATCAAAATTCCACGCGAATTCCTGTGAAACATTTTCATCGATTTCGGTAGGTTTACCGGTGAAATTGTTGAGCGAACGAACGAATTACTTCCATTTAAACGGGGAACAATTTCTACTAGTTTTTCTCGCGACTCTTTTAGAAAGTAAACGAGCGATTCTCAAGACTCGCTCGCATGTTTCACGTGTGAACGAGCGAGGACAATAAGCCCAACCAAAACGCCAATGTTTGACGGTCCATAATACCGCGTCGACGTCTCTCGACCGCCTATTATATCATACAATATTATATTTCATCCTGTAACGAGATACACGGTTACAAACCGATAATTTGACCATTCCACAGAGGTTCTCGTTAACGCGACTAATAACCGTGGTCGATGCACTGGAGAACATGATTTACAGCGAAATCTACGGGATCGAGAGCGCACGCACCACCAAAATAAAGATCTATATCACTTTATTTTTTTTACGGGAAAAGATTTTCCATTAATTTTTCCACGTAGGACAATAAGCAAGTTGAATCCCGTAAATTCTGTTTCGAAAGAGATGTAGAGACTGGATCCTTATGCAAAATAAACATTTTGTGCAGTAACTAAATTAAATGAAATTTGGAATTATAATCAATATTAATTTAACAAGACGAAGAAGCTACGTAGAAATTCGTTTTTCTTAGATCGTACAGTACCCGTTTTCTTAGATCGAGTATCTGCCGTACTCTTAATATTTCTACTGTTTTTTTGCCACAAGCGTATAAAATTCGATGCTGACGTAGATTGTGGATCTTTATGCAAAATAAAAATATTCTGCATCGATCGTGGGAAGCACTAGTTGAATAAAAATTTATTTCACCCGTGTTTGTCCGTTGAATACAACATAACAATATATTTGGATTTTTTATATTCTTCACTGTTTCATATTTCACTCGGTTAATGTCTTCATAAATGCATAAAAATCTGCAGCGTACCGGCAGGTATCATGAAGGAAGACCGAGACGTCCGGAAAAATCGGAGGCAAATTTTTTTGTAATAAAAATATTTTTTAAGTAATAACTGAATAGGAGTTAACGTCACCGATAACAAAATATTTTTCTTATTCGTTCAGACATTTTTGAACGTGCATGCTGTAACGTACCCATTGACTAACCTACGTGTAACACACACACACACGCAGGCGCGCGTGGAATAAAATTCGTTTGAATGGTGCCGGGAGTCGTTGAGCGACGCGTTTTGCGGGATCGGAAGCTCGAGCCACTAAACCGTAACTTCTTCCTCGAGTTCTACTTGTTGAAGGAGCACAGAGGAAAGTGATATAAACGCGATCATAGAATTGCCGAAGCGACTGCTCTCCTCGAGAAAAGTTCGAGTCTCCCATCCCCTTTAGCGGCCGCACGGACTTTAATAAAGATCTCGTTGTACAGGCCTTTTTCAGGGACGTGTTGCGGAACTTTAAAAGGCCAAATCGCTGTCGGGACACGAGGAGAAAAAAAGATTTCCGAACTGTGCGCTCCTTGGGAATGAAAGGACCGACTATATTTTACGGTCCGAGCTACTTGTATAATCCAGACTTCCTGGCCCGACGACTCGAAAGTGCGCGCCACCGTGTACGAAATTTGCAATATCAGACACGAGAATCGTTTACTGTCGAGCGCAGGATAGGTGGAAATAATAATAGGCATTCTCGCAGCCGGGTCTGGTTTTTCCGAAATAAGAATTTTCTTCGTTCGTTACTATGATTTTATGCATTCACGACAAAAATAGTAGAATTCGCGTGCAGCAAAAGCATTAGAAGAATCTAAAAACTGTGTTATAAGATTTATTAAACGTTATTAAGAGTGAAAATACATTTTTATTTCGCTTCAGTTCGTTGTAATTCGTATGTAATAAAAAGTAATTTCATTTACAATTATAATTACTTACCAATTACTGTAATTTTTAGTTGCAGAAATAAAACTACAATTACATGTAATTGTAATTGTAATTGCAATTACTTTGGCTCAACCAGTAATTGTAATTGCAGAAATAAAATTACAATTACAGTCATTGAAAGGAGTAATTGCAATTACTTAACGCGATTATAGTAATTGTAATTGCGTCTAACAATTACAATTACAGTAATTGTCCTTTTAAACCACTATTTTTGTGTTTTGGATCATTTAACTGTTTTCCTATTGAAAATGTAGTCCACTTTTGCTCACGTAATTGAAGATGTAATTAATTACTCATGTAATCAATTACTGCCCAATCCTGCCAAATACACATTTCGTTTTTTCTTCAATAATTTCAACAAATTCGCAATAGGATATCTTGCGTCATTTTAATATTTCCAGTATTTCGAATTGCACCTATTCATTATTGCACAAGCATCACCACATTGTCTTCGTTTCGAAATGTTCGAATACAGCTGCTTCGATGCCAATATATTAACAATTTGTAGGCCAGCATTGAATAGGAAATTTTTCACGCGAGAAATAACCCGTTAAAGCACAGAATACACGTAGACGTACGGCGGAAACGTTAAAGGGAGAACGGAGAGAATGTAATTGCACATTCACTGCCTCGAAAAACATTGCGGGACTCTGTGAAGCGGAAAAGTGTGGGGTTGGGAAGGGTGCGGGGGGGAGGGGAGGGGTAAACGGGTGAAGAAACTCATCGATAAGTAACGACCGCGGCACGAGATACTCGAAATTACGATGGCGAAGTTTCGCGAGTCTGACCCAGTCCCATCGAGAACAACTCGGGCTCCGGCGGCGGATGACCTAATTTTTCCGCGTGCCCGCAGACAGGCGGCATTCCGACTGCCGTTCAAAGCTCCCAGGCTGCCATACGCGTCGAGCATCCACTTTAATCTATTATGACTCGGAAAGCACGGTACACAAACGATCCTCTCCCTCCCACCGTTCGTTCTCCCATTCACTCACGCATCCTTTTATTCCTGCGATGATCTAGACCCTCGAGCGAGCACCGACACGCGTTCCTTGTTACAACCACCGCAGCAACCGGTGTTTACAAATAAAGAATCGTTCCGTTTCGCTCGCGCGTGCGCCGCTCAGCCAATATTTACGTACAGGCTGTTTCAGCTACCGTGCTCGTTGGAAACACGATAACGCTTATTTAAATTCGAGGAAGTCGCGATACGGAAAAAAAACCCTTCGCAGGATAGGCATATGACAAAGGATCGACAACAGTAAGAGAGTAGACATTTTTTTTTCCTTTTAACTCTTCGAATACGGTACCAACGGAGTGCTGAGATTCTTCCGGTTAAAACGAGTCCAAACACGACGTACATCGGTCTACTTTTGCGAACCTCGTACATACCGGTCATGCGTGTGTTTTTAACATTGTTATTTAGATCGAATTTATAAAAGTACTTCGATATAAGTCGTGTTTGGGCTCGTTTCAATCGGAAGAACCTCAGTGATTCAATGGTGCTGCGTTCGAGAAGGTGAGACAAAAATGATCGAATTTGAACAATTTTCTTTATCGAATTATTCCTTTCGAGATACGGCTCCGCGGAGCAGTAGGGAAAGAGCGGGGATGCGGATCGTTTAAAAATTTGATAATTGAAACGATCTCCTCGTTTCTGTAATTCCGAAAATTCGTGTACTCTCGCGCGATACCCAGAAAAACCCAGGAGCGCGCGCAGACACGGCTCAGCCCCGCGCCACGGTCTTCCCGGAGTTAATTGTCTTCTCCCCGGGCGATAGGGGTACACATCTTCATCCCCTAAGTCCCCAGGTCCGAATATCCCGGTTTTTCGCGGACCGGTCCCGGTTTCCTCGGCGGACGGGGCTCGAAGCAACAATTTAATCAACGTACCAATTTCATCAACCCCACGGCGATATCGCGGCGGGGACTTCAGGAATGCCACATACGCGGCGTCGAGGAGAGTGCAAACGGAAAGCGAGACAGAGAAAGAGTGGGAGATAGAGATAGAGAGAAGGAAGGATAGATCGGAACGAAAAGAGAGGCAGCTAGGTATAGCAGGAACGAGGGTGGGCGCCGATGGGGGAGGTGAACGCGCCGCAACAATTTCGTTAATGCTCGTCCCCCCCGTCGAACGCCGCCGATTTTTTATCGCGTAGCCCACAGAGCGGCTACCCTATCTTCGAATATGGCGGAAAGCCTTTCGGAACGCGGTGTATATCGTCACGTCGCATCGCATGGCGCGCGCGCGCGCACACACACACACACACATGCGCGATCAAATGATCGCGTACACCCTGCTCGTTCCGCCCCAATACCGACACTCGATGTGTACACGCGAATACACCAACCAACATCGCACAGTCTGCGATAGGAACTTTCGAAAGACGCTGCGCGCGCCCATTATCATCGCTCCCGCGCCCATTATGATCGCCGTCCGCCGCGACCAATCCGGATTTTCGCCGTGGCCCCGATACCGGAGCAACTCCATCTATTTTTTCGTTCTTCCCTTTCTTTCTTTCTCTCTCTCTCTCTCTCTCCGTCCTATTCTCTCGCTTCCTTCCCTCGCGCACCACCGCCGCCCTCCCTCTCTCCTCCGAGCCCCTCCGAACGCTCACCACGACCGTCGAGAATTCGCCGATTCCTCGACCGGCAATTTCGTCGAAATGCTCCGGGAAAATGGTTCGCGCGACCCGAAGCCCCGCTGATTCGTTTCCGATCAATCGCCACCGACTCCATTTTAAGACTCGGACCGCCATCACCCTCCTCCATCCGTCCCGCGCGAGCCTGCGGAAAGTTTTTCGGGTGACGAGCGAGAGGATTGATTAGTGGGGATCCACCGGGGCCGTCGGTCGAACCATTTCGATCCCGATCTCGGTCGTTTACCGTGCTGCGACTCGAGAGCGTGGATCGAGCGCCGCCCGCCCGAGTACAACGGTGGACCGAAATTTTTCGAGCACTTCCTGCCGATTTTCGGTGAAATTGTTTTATTTGGTTTCGGGTTCGGCTCGACGCCGCGGACTGGATCTTGGAAATCGCACGGGCTCGACCATTTTTGGAGAATTATCGAAGAAATAATTCGCCGAAGGGAAACTGTTCGGATAAATCGATTCTTAATTTAGTAATCGCAAGCTCCGAACACTTTCCAGGGCAACGTTAGAGGCTTCCTCACCGATTTTGGTGACCTTGAAATATGTTGTCAAGGTCATCATTCCGAACAACGTTTTCCTGTACATGTTACCGCCGCTCAGTTTTAATTTCCGAGATATTCGCGAAAAAGTTTCAACATCTCGAAAAGTGATCGGAGTAGGTCTGGATTAGATTTTTTAGCAGGGATGGGGTTTGGGGAAGCGGCGGCAGACCAATCGACACATGTTTTCGAGGAAATGCATAGTTGGTTCATAATAAATTCTTGTCGAGGTGCTCTCAGCATTGTATGATATGCAATGAAACGGCAAGCAGTTTGTATGGGAAGACGTATATTGTCAAACCAAGTGTCCTTATAAACAATAATTTTGAAATTACATTGCGTTTTTATACATCTTTTGTTTCGATTTCTAATGTAACTAGTATTATGGCATCTAAAAATTAAGTTTTCGCGATCGAGTAGCATATTTTCGTTGCACTTGATACAATTCATCGTGCCATGAATCACTTTACTGTTAACTAAAAAATCTATCAACTTTTCTTGATTGTTGCAGATATCCAAGAATTCGTATAGTTTCATGCTTAATGCTCTGTACGCTAACACAGCTGACAATGAAATGAGTTCGCGTTCGACACGATTCATTTCACGTTTCAGTTCGTAAACATAAACAGACAAGACAGTGGGTCTCAACC
This sequence comes from Lasioglossum leucozonium, assembly GCA_028454225.1. NCBI lineage: Eukaryota > Metazoa > Arthropoda > Insecta > Hymenoptera > Halictidae > Lasioglossum > Lasioglossum leucozonium. The sequence goes on along the minus strand of CM052221.1, from coordinate 5,551,702 downwards.
GATTGAAGTAATTTTAAGTTGTGACCGTTGCCGCCTTATCGGCGGCCACAATTTCAAATCTAACCCAGACCTACTCCGATCACTTTTTCAGATGTTGAAACTTTTTTGCGAATATTTCAAAAACTAAAGCTGAGCGGCGGTAACATGTATAGGAAAAAGTTGTTCGGAACGATAACCTTGACAACATATTTCAATGTCATCAAAATCGGTGAGGAAGCCCCTAATGTAAATAATTACCCTTTCCAGTATTGTTAGAAAAAATGTTTTAGCATTCCCGTCGCCTCGTTATGGTATCATCGCTTCTTGAGTCTACCGCCAGCTGTTACGTGCTGTTAGATCTGCTTGTTACATTTGATATCGCTTTGTCTGTAATTATATCTCGGTTACGCGCATAATTTCGTGTATCCGTCTTCTAGTATACTTGAGGCTGCGCATTCCTGCGCCGGTGTGGGTGACCTAACAAGTTTATGTCAAACTCGAGCTGCCGGTATATACGCGCCGACCGCAGCGCTGTTGTTACCGTTATATCATTATTATAACGATGACTTATTTGACCACCGGAAGAAATCTTTCATTCCGATTTCCGTGAAACGATCGCCCGATAATGCGAACGTTTATGCGATTTACAATTTTTGCGGAGGAATTTTCGTAGAATGAAATTGTATTTTCAGTGATAGTGACATTTGCAGGTCAGGAATAAACAAATAATCGTGTTAAATCCCGTAGCATTTTTCTAACTAATAAGTTTCTCCAGGCAACAGAAAATCCAACGATCACCATAATTAGTCGACAGAATACTAATTGCGGCAAGATCGAAGACAGGGATTTTGCGCTCGTACGCGATGTAGGCCGACGTGTTATCGCATCCACGCGGTGGAAACAATCCAGCCAGGAGTTTTCTAACAATAACAGGTGCGAGTCGCGCAATTAAGGCACGCGGGACCGTGGTGCGTCCCTCGGGGTGGGGATGAAAGAGAGGGGATGAAAGGAGAGAGTGAGAGAGAGAGAGAGAGAGAATGGGGGAACCCTTCCGCGAGTTTGCTCGGTAAACAAATTATCGTTCTGCAACTTTGATCGTAAATCACGTTTCAGCGGCGGAGTCACCGCATCGGAAGAGCATTAAAAAGTTTAAACGTTTCGCGGGAAACACCTGATACGGTTTTTATATTTTTTCCCCATGGCGCGGTGGGAAACTGGAAGTTTCGGTGCCGGGACACACGGACCGGGAGCCGAGCCGAGCGGAGCGGAGCGAAGCGGAGTTTCTAACGAGCGCGTGCTACCGTCCCGAGAGCTGCCTCTAGCTCCGTTGCCTTTTCTCCCTTCTTGCCCGATGTAGCGCGCGCGCGGCCTTCCATCAACCCCCAATGGGGTCGAAATACCCGTGTCTTCGTCGGACGAGGGTTCGGTAGGCAGTCCCTGTGACCATCTTCGTCGATAAGACGATCGATCGTTCCTCTTACACCACCCCGCCCGACACTGTCAAGGCTCTCCCTATCCTTCGGTTATCGAAAGGGGTAACTACCCCTAACAGAGACTGCGAGAAGACGCGCGAACCGAACTAGTCTCGAGCCGTCGAAAAACGCAACCGTGATACGTACTCTCGGAACATTTACCGAGCGAACTTCTCCGTCAACTGCGGAGGTGGATGTATTTATTTTTTTCTGTAAATCAGTTAATTTTTAAATCAACCAATGATCTTCTCCCGTCGCCGCGTCGAAGCATCTTGCGATAACTTATACGCCGTGTTAACGTTGATCGCGATTAAATTGTGAAAAGTCACTCGGTTAACCATCTCTCTGTGTATTGCTATTCTAAATGTTAATTGTTAAATGTTCATTAATAGGGGGGGGGGGAGATAATCGGAATCCATATATTCATTCAGCGATATAAATTAATACATTTGTCTGCAGAATTGTGGAAATTTTATTGATTTTACAGAGATACGATGCTTAAAAAATTTGAAACATTATTATAGATAGCGTTCCTAGAAAATTTTTTTATTTCTGTTTTCGCGTGCCTGGGGTGCGTTCGCACCCAGGGAGAAGGTTAACCAGTCGATTTGCTCGATTGCGAATTTATGTAGATTCAGAGTACATTCTCCGTTATTCGACCAAGTGGACCCAAGAGCAACCGAAAGCTGTTAGAACCGTCCGCGCAGATCCGATATCATCTCGAAAAGTGTAAATCATCCCCGATCACATTGTTCGCGGTGCGAACCGTTTTCGGATCGTTAACGTTTCCATCGAATTGGGCCCGCATGGAAGTTCACGACTGTCGGTCGATCAGTCAAATCAGCCTGTTAACAGGTTAATATTAACGATCGACGCGCGAGACGACGCGACGCTCAAACGTTCCCGGCGAAGCAGTGTTTCCGTTGGCTCGACGGGCGAGGGGAGACGAGACGGCATGCGAGTAGCGGGATAACGAGTGGAAAACAAGCGGGACGCGTGTCCGCGCACGTACTCATCGAAAATACAAGAACGAAGGCGCGCGGCGTACGAATTCAACGGTACCCGCGGGCGGTAGAAAACAGGTGAAGCCTGTCGGGAAGCGAGGCGCGAGGGGGGAGGGCAAGAAGGAATCTTCATTTGCCGGTTTTCCTCGGAGGAAGCTTTGCCGCCAAAAACCACACCCACGCGATCGTTCGCCGGTAACACGGCGAGGTCCTGATGCGGCGTTGGCTCCTGAAAAATTTCGCAGCCCCCGACATCCCTACGTAGGTACCGTTCGTACGTTGGTCCGTTCATTCCGTTCCCCCGTCGCTTCCTTCCTTCCTTCCCCCGGCCCCTCGTCGTTTCGTCGTCCCTCGATAACCCGGGTTAAAGCCATTTCCCAGCTAGTGCTTGCCCAGCGCGCCCGTGGTCTCTCATATACGCTATATATCCCTGCAGAGAGCCGCGGTTCTCTCTGGGACACGGTTACGAAGCGGGCCAGCCAGGCTACCAGGCAGCCAGTCAGGCAGACAGGCAGGCAGGCAGGCAGGCAGAGGCAGAGGCAGAGGCAGGCAGAGCCAGCAGGCAGGCAGGCAACACGGGACTTTTGGGACGCGTTGTACATGGGTCGCGTCGCATCGTAGGTTCGCGATGGGTTGGATACATAAGGGGGAGGATAGGGGGACCCTCTTTATGTAGCACATAGACGTTGCCTGGCGTTCGTTCGTTGCCGCTCGCTCGCTCGGCGTGTGACGCTCAAATTACCTCCGTCCTCCCTGGTACGTCTCCCCCCGCGCCACCCCCTTTCCTCTTCACCGTACAGCGCCGCACCGCGCCGCGCCGCGCCTCGTCGCTTGCTCTCTACTCGCAGAGCCGCAGTCGCCGCTGGTGTGCGGCTCACCCTCCGCCCCTTCCCCTTCTGCCACCACCGCCTCCTCCTCATCCTCATCCACCACCTCCTCCTCCTCCTCCACCACCTCCACCTCCTCCGGTGCCGCCACCCTGCTTCACCATACTGCCGGCTCTCCCTCGCGCCACCGGCAACCTCTGTGCCGCTTCGTGCCCCCCCGTCGTCCCCTAACGCCCCCCATTCCTCTAGCGTTTCTACCCGCTAACCCTCCCCCTCCCTCCCACCCTCCTGCCCGATCAACGTCGACGTTGGTTCCTCGTCCTCCACCTCCTTCTCCCACCCACCCACCCTCCTTCCTACCCTCTTCTCTCCACCCGTCCCCCTCTGCCCCACCCCCCCGGTTTCCGGAGCGGCGGTGTTCGTGGTGCTCCCGCGTTCGCTCTCTCTGGCCAGAGCGTCACCGTCGTCGTCGCGACGTGCCGAGCCGAGCCGCGCCGCGCCGCGCCGCAACGAACCGAACCAAACCGAGCTCAGCTGAAACGAGCGGGTTCGGGCCACCGCTCGGTCGTCCGCGTCCCGACACAGCGTGTGTGTCGCCCGCGGACAGACTCACGACCCACCGACACCCGTTTCCCTCCGCCGCTCTACGCGACACACACGCGGTTTACAAACGAACAGAGAGAGAGAGAGAGAGAGAGAGAGAGAAGGAGATGCATGCTGGGTATAACGTCGCGCGCCACGGGAGAGCTCTGAAACGCGGCCAGCGCGGCAGACAGGCACCGCGGGTCACCGCCTTCCCTCGTCGTCCACCTTCTCTTTCCTCCATCTCTCCTTCCTCCGCCTCCTCCTCCTCCTCCACCACCGGCCTGTTCGTCTATCCTCGTCTTCTTTTCGTCTAGCTCTTTTTTCTAAGTCCAGGGCTGCGAATTTACCCCCCGACGCGACGCGTTGCGACGCTTCTAACGACCTCACGAACGTCCACGGCAATTTTTGATCGAGTTCTCGCGGATCAATTCCATTCGGTTTTTTCGCATCCGCGTGTATAATCTCCGAACCACCCTGAGAAATCCACGTTCGTTCTGGTCTCGTTCACGTTTTAAGACTAAACCCACCACTGCCGGTCAAACGATCGGTTTTTCATTTTGCAATTGTTATTGAAATTATAGGTCTTCGGGTGATAATTGATTGGAGAAATTGTTTTGTCCAAGCACATGTCGAATTTAAATATTGCACATAAGCACAGCCTCGTCATTTTTATAAGCTGAAACATTCTAATCGCTGTAATAATGTATACAGGGTGGTCCTTTTAAGTAAGACTATCTAAATATCTGTTCAGGTTATTGCGATGTAAAAGATATTTATATTTTTCTTTGGAGTTGTCAAGATCGTCGGTGTTTCTTGACACAACTCCATTTTTTTTTTGTTTATTGCGTCGTGTACCTGATCGAAAAATACATTCAGATATGAATAATAACACGGTCTTGAAATGTCCTTGATCTTTGAAAATTAAAGTGAACACTCTTGGAAAAGTAACCTTGAGAAAAACAATAACATTTGCAAAGAATTTACCTTGTTGTATCGATTATATTCCACTAAAAACATTTGTCATGTCATCACTAGACAGCGAATCTTTATGCAAAATAAAAATTGTCTGCATCGATTGCATGAAATAGAAACCAAATTGAATGTTATTTCTTCCCTTAACGGTTTTAATACAGAAGAAATCATTGACAACTTGAATTTTTTGAATTTTCCAATAATTTTCAATTTCATTTACTTAATTTTCCTATAAATGCATAAAGATCCGCTGCCTAGTCATCACAAATAAAGGAGATGTTTATTCACCCTGCATATACAATGTATACATGTAATTGACAGCGGATTTTTAGGAAATTAAGTGGATGAAATTGAAAATTTTCAACATTGAAGTTGTCAATATACGATTCCGTCACTATTGAAATCATTAAGGGAGCTTTGCAAACGAATATCTGTCCCAATATTCGAATATTATTTTCCTGTCGGTTCGGATAATGGAGGCTCCACTCTACCGGCAAACGACAACGCAGAAAAATGGAGAACCAGCGAATCTTCTCCCGGGGAGCGTATCAGAGTTAACGAGCCAGCAGTCGAGAAATACAATTCCGTGGAATTAACCTGTCTAAGTTCTAATGACATCTGATCACGCGGAGAATTAGTTCCTGGACGCGAACCAAAAAATCTGTCGCTCGTGTATGATCGATGCCGCGGATAGCATGACCGCGGTTTTACGACGACATTAATCAAAGAACGGGTCGTTTGTGGGAGCAGATAGAATTATTAATTAAATGTTGGTTCGAACACGGCGCAAGTAGCCACAGAAACACTTTCAATGATCCGATCCTATTCTCGCATATACCGTTCATTAGCTGCTTTTCATCCCACAAATCGAAGGTAGCCGTGTAACGTACTCGGTTCAATAAGGTTCAATTAGTTCAGAGTAATGTAACAACGGTTCGTATAACGCGCCAAACATATTGCGACCGTCGTTCTCTCTTGCAACGCGATTTCTCGGGCGACGCGCTCTATAATAAAGTGGGGGAGAGGAGAAAACCGTTCTGAAAAATATACATAGAGGATAACAGTTAACACGACAATAATCATTCCGAACTATAAATTATTCACGGTATACGGGGAAAATTCCGAGGAAAATTTCCTATAACGCATTAACCGCGTACTGTATGTGATTTATCCGTAGACTGCGGATTTTTACGAGTTAATTGGACACAATTCAAAATTGTTGGAAAATTTTCAAAATTCAAGCTTTACCCCTCTTAAAATCATTAATGATAGTAATGACATTCGAACTGATTTCTATTTTTTGCAGTGGACAATTTTTAGTTTGCATAGAGACTCGCATTTATCGGTATAATATAATATTTATCAGTAAGTATATATGATCTACTCCCCTTCGCTCCAGCGAATCGAAATAGAAACGAAATTCTTCCAGCGAGGCTTTACAGCGAGTACACTTTAGTACTACAAATTTATAGAGCTCCCGCAAAATATAATTTTGGGCACCACATTTTTCCTTCCGACATTTTTTTTTTACTGAGCCACTGAAACCTGTTGTAGGCTTGATTAAGACTGTAATTCCATACACACTGTAAACCTAATGTAATTGTTAAAGCCGAAATAATCCTTCCGATATTGTTATAGGATTGAAACTTTTTAACCCTTTGCACTCGAAGCTATTTTAACTTAAAAATTAAACATTTCTTCCAACCTAGAATAATTCTATTCCATATTATTTTTCTTCATTTTACGGATATGAAACTGATATAATACCTCATAACATACTTAAATGTTTAGTAATTAATTAGATGCCAATTTATTTAATAATGTAAACAATATTTTAAATAATGGTACAGCAATTTTTAGCGGCGACTCCGTGTCGCCACTCGAATGCTAAGTGTTAATGCTTTTCAGAAAGTAGAATTGTACTGACAAAAAGTATGTTTGTCTTGTCAATAAAATCAGTACAATAATTTTCGAACAGAATTACAAGATAATGAACGCAAAAATTTTTGGCACCCTACAATTACGGGCAGTCTCGCGGTGTAGTAGTTCCGGCGCTGCAACAGTTGCAGAAGTTGCAAATTAGATGAGCCTTTAGAACAGCAGGGTCAACGGGGACCCACACGGATCCCAACGACGATGCTCCCTTCGTCCTTTCTCAGACAAAGAAAAGTGTCCTCGGGGAAAGAGGGATATAAGGAGATGCTTAGGAAAATATAGGGAGCGTCGATGTTCCGAGTTCCGTCTCGTTCGTCAAAGAACAGAGAAGGAAGAGAACGGGCTCCGTGTCCGCGTGGCTACCCATTCTCCTTTTCGTGCAGCAGCAGCAGCAGCAGCAGCAGCAGCAGCAGCGGCAGCAGCAGCCCCTTTGTTATTAGTCGGCCGCGCCACCCCTAAATTCACTCGCGCTGCAAACGGACAAATTTCGCGAGAGCGAAGTCTGCGCGAGCGAGAGAGAAATGGAGAGCACGGAACAACGCTAAGGGTCGTTGCAGGAAAGGGGGAGGGGGGACGTGTGGGTCGACAGGGGTTGGGTCAGCGACGCGTGTCCTTTCCCTTCAGCTTTCTTTCCCGCTTTTTCCACCGTGTCCCGTAATTTACCGGCGCGGCACGGCGCGGCGCGTCTTGGGGTGCGTTCGGTTGCGTAATTACGTGGCGGCCGTCGCCTTGCTCCTGCCACCCCCCGACCGCCCCCCCCCCACATCCCCACGTAAATGGTTTATAAGGGAAAGCCGAGCGTGCGCTATGGCCGCGCGCGCGATCGGCGATGGTTCGCGAAACACGCCGCCACGCGGCTAACTTTCCTCTCCCTTCCCGTTCTCGCCTGTATTACACCGGCCGCTCGATAAATAGCCGCTTCCCGGAACAAAAAAAAAAAACCGAGAAAAAAAAGAGTCAGTCGAGTGTTATGGAAAACCAAAATTATAACCTGTTACGAATTCTTCGAATAGTTACGAGCACGCGAAGTGCCACGATTTCAATATCGGTGGCCGATACCGGTTCCAATATCGGCCCCGTAATTCTTCTAATATCGATTCCGTAACTGTGATAATGTCAGAGTGTCCACAGTCGTTTCACAATTATCATGAAAACAGTCTTCTCGGTTGCTAACGCGAAACGATCACTGGAAATTCGTGTTGCGATCACGATCATAGATTTCCCCGGATGCAGTTTTAGCTTACCAGAGCCGGCTTCCTAGAGGAGCGAAGATCGAATTGTCTTATTAGCTCGGTGCCAGCCGAATCACAATCTAGAAACGATTCGGAGAAGGAAAGTGGCATAGGAAAATTCGTAGCAATTCGATCAGTGACGAAACTACGAATTCTCGACAACCCCCCTCTCTGCAAATTATAGTTTTGGGCCCCCAAAAACGCGAACGGTATGCATATATTGTAATATCTATTGTATATATATTTATTATATATTGTATTATTATATATATATATTATTACACATATTACAGGAAAGAAACAACTGATATTATATGAGGAAAGAAAATTTACATTACGTAAAAAACAATAAGGAATAATTTTAATAAAATTGCAAGGAAACAAATGCAAAAATTTCGAGCCCTCTCTGATTACGGGCCCCCCGCAAAATATAATTTCGCGTACCCAGAAAAAAACAATTAAAAAAGTGTATTATTTTTTGTCAGCGTAATTTTAATTTAACTTCAATTAGGGATAATTTTCGTAGAACTGCAAGATAATAAATGCAAAAAATTTTTGGTATCGCCAAATTGTAGTGCCGCCCCTGCGTTCGGTCCTCCTGCGTGCTGCGGGTCCTAATAAAATGTGGCGTGCTCGAGCACGACGCTAAGGCTGATCAAAGAATGACGTCATGCGTGCGACCGACGCGTTAATACGTTCTGCACGGTGTCGCTGGTATTACAAGGATCGGAGTGTTCCGTGTTCCCCGCTGAAAATCGTCGTCCACACGCTCAAAGGAGCACACCGACGAAAGCGACCGAACACGAAAGAAATCTTCGAGTCATTCGCTGATACGCCGAGCGAACTGCTTGTCCGCCGACAGGTTTGAACGCGTATGCACGGTTTCAGCGGTACGTATTAAGACGTTCAGGTTCGCCGCGGTGGACAACGCGAAACCTAGTTATACGGCGATAACCAACTATTTATCCCCGTTCGCGCGGACGATGACTGGCAGCGATCGCGATGAGAGAACAGATAGAAGGCTACCAGTAAACCCGGTTCGGCTCGTTCTTTCGAGCGGTTTGAAAAATATCGGTAACGATCGGGGGTTCCGGCTGGCTAGTCCCCGCGCGGGGACGCGAGCTGCGCGACCGCAAATTTCCGTTGGCCGTCGCGACGCCACGGGAACCTGCCGGCCGTCGCCGCGCCACGCCGGTGACACCCGGTACGACGTGCGCGTCCCGTCGATCTTTAAATAATTCCGCGCGTCGGTCTTCGAAACGGTGCTGCGGGAAAGGAGGAGGAAGAAAAGGAGGAGGAGGAGGAGGACAGGAAAAAGGATGAGGTTAGAGGGGAGTGAGAAGGAGAGAGAAGAGGGTCGAGGAGGGGGGAGAGAGAAAAAGGAGAGAAAAGCGAACGCGCTCGGTAATACGGGTCGCCGGCATCGGCGTCGCCCCGGTTACGAACGGCGAAATCCACGCTCGGAGGGCGAAGGAGGCAGCAGCGCTCGCGCCAAAAGAAAGGAAAGAAAGGGGAGAACAATAAAATGGGAAGAAGGCGAACTGTTCGCTACGTGCATTTTTTTCTCTTTCTCCTCCCTCCCCCCCCGCAACCCGCCGGACTTTCTCTGTCTTTCTCCACGAGAAGCCGTTTCTTCTCTCGCGGTTTCTCGCCGCTGCGCCGCCCGTCCGTCCGCTCCTCCCCTCTTCCTCTACCTTCTCTTCTCCCGTCGCAGGTACCTCGTCGACGTCGCCTACTACCTGCGTTCACGGGTGTGTTCGTCGTATAATTGCGCCCGCGGTGCATATTCGCGAGCGCGCGGCTCTCGCACGGACGAGCGAGTCTTTTTTTCTCTCTCTCTCTCTCTCTCTTGTTCCCCTCCTCGCCGGTGGCTTTTGTGCAGCGAGAAAGCGGCAACCGGGGGGAAGGACAGGAAGACAGAAGGGAGTCGAGAAAGTAAATCGAGCGGATATATCGCGGCGCTAGAGCGACCGCCTCTCGTCGTCGCGCCGCGCCGCGCCGCACCGCGCCGAGTCTCCGTGGCGCGACTATTTTCTTCGTCGAGGCACGAACGCGCGAGGCGAACCGATTGATCGTTTCGCGAAGGCCGGTATCTTAGCTCTAGCGGCGCTGCTCCATTGTCATGCGCGTGTTCTCAACTTGTACCGTCGCGTCGCGACGTCGTTCCCGGACGGGACCCAGACCAGACGAGACGAGACCCTCGTGTTCCCCTTAATCGCCGCCTTGTTCGCGATGCTAATTCTATCCTCGTGAGCCGATTACATTACGTCTCGCGAAAACGTTGCTCGCCCGTTCCGTTCTCCACTCCGTCGTCGTCGTCGTCGACCGACGCACTTTTCCACTTTGTCTCTCTCTCTCTCTCTCTTTCTCTTTCGCAGTCTCTGTCGCTCGCTTCTCCCGCCCGTCTCTATTTTTGTGTCCTTTTTCCTTTTTGTATAAAGTAGGGGAAATTACGCGAACGGATTTTCCGTCATTAGCCTCGATAATTTTCCCATGGGTTCACGGATGGTAATTAAACGTTGGAGCGCGCGAGCTGCGAGCCGTTCTTTTAATACCTCGGCCATTACGAAATAATTTCAAGGGGATATATTGGCACGTTTCTCTCTCTCTCGCTCTCTCTCTCTCTCTCTCTCTCGCTCGCTTTCTCTCTCGCTCTCTCGCTAGCTCGGGCAAGCTCGGTCCCTCTCCGTCGCGCGCGGCCGCGCTCGCTGGCTCTCTCGTGGGAAGTCTCGGACCCACGAACACCAAGGAATCGATCGATCGATTCCCCGTGGCTGCTATCCCGGATAATAGCCAGCGCTCCACGGTCGACAAGCGAAAAGCGGAACAACCTAAATACCACGAAACGCGGCACCGTGTATCCGAGCGACAAAAATTCCCGTTCCGAAAGACGAACGCGCGCGACGATCTCTCTCTCTCTCTCACTCTCTCCATTTCTCTCTCTCTCTCTTTCTCTCTATTTCTCTCTCTCTCTGCTCTCCTCCGGTGGCGTGACGGTTTCGATGCGGCGAAACGTCGCGCTGGGGACAGCGAAATTAAAGACGTCCGCGGTTAGTTACGTCACTATTGCTGCTTAACCGTTTCTAGCCAATCGATGCTCACTGTTCTTCGATGCACGCGAAATAATCGATTTTTCGATTTAACTATGACTAGACAGATCTTTATGGAAAATAAAAATTGTTTACACGAATCACAACAAATTGGAGTGACGTGGAACTTAATATTTCTTTTCTTAATATCTTTAGTACGTTGTGAATAACATAACAGGACATTTAAAACTTTTTAGAAAATCAATTTTTTTTCTCAATATCTTTAATAGCCTGAATATAATATAAGAGTACATTAAAATTTTTTTTAGATATTATTTTTTTTCTTGATATCTTTAGTAGGTTGAAAATGATATAACAATATATTTAAATTTTCTTAATATCTTTAATAGCCTGAATATAATATAACAGTACATTAAAATTTTTTCTATGTTTTTACTGTTTTGAATTTCACCTACTCGTTTTTTGTCATAAATGCATAAAATCCGCTGTCTAATAATAAATATTGTTAATTTTCGTGTGAATAACACACTCGTTATTTTTTACGAATCTTCACAAGTCTTTACGGGTGTTTCACTTATCGTGGGATTGAAAACGACGCACGTGGAACCCCCGAGTTCGTGAATGGTACACAAAAGTTCGCTTTAACGGAGGTCAAGAACTACACGTGTACGCGATGAAAATACATATAATAGAGTTGTATGTATACATGTACATATGTGCCGGTCGACCAACTCCGACACGCGTTATTATTTTTCGTCAGCAGTTTTCGTTCGGATTGTTCGCTCGAAACGTTTCGGTCGCCTCTTTTCACGGTCCCCACTCTTATTCAGCAGACCCGCGAAATTAATTACCGTGAGCTGTGAAAGTTACACAATCGCTTAGCAGAAGTTTGTAGCGTTCTCGCTCTTCCCGCTTCGACCGTTTCAAAGCCGTCGAATATTTTTGCTATTCGCAAAAACGCCTCTCTTAACGAGAGTCCAATTAGCGTCTCCCGATTATGCTACAGTGACGAAAATTGCGATCGAGACGAACTTCTTCGATTTAACGTTGGAGAATTAAGTACAGCGATTTTCTTTTTTACACACGCGGAAACTACCGAGATCTACACATGACTGGCAACCGCTGCCTTGTGAAAATGACATCATAGAATTTACATAGATTTTCTGTGATTTTCATTATAATATTTTTTAATTGTTAATTCATATTTGTTAATTATTTTCATAAATTTCTGTTATAATTTCCATAATCGTATAAAAAACCAAGAATCGGTCATTGATCCGGTAGGTTTAGTGTTAATGGTATTGTGCCTTTCAGTAGATTTCTATTTTCATCAAAATATAATTTGTTAATTATTTTCATAAATTTCTGTTATAATTTCCATAATCGTAAAATAAAAAACCAAGAACCGGTCATTTAGCCGGTAGGTTCATGGAATTTTGCTTTTCATTAGATTTCTATTTTCATATAAATATAATTTCCCATCAAATTGTTTAACAATCCCTTAGAACTGCAAAAATCAGGAAACTCGAGAAACTCGGGAGTTTTCGCCGATGCGGTTCGGAAATAGTAACCAGCAGTTTCGAGAAGAGATGGTGGAAAACAGTGCCGGATCGACAGGCTTAAATATCGATAGGTCCTACACGAGAGCGTCTGTCGAAATTTCCCCAAGTCCTCGGCCGTAAATAGGTTAACAACGCGGAGCCGCGGGTATATGTGGACGGGGAAATAATTTGGGTCAGCTGCGGTGGGATGTCGCGTATGTGTGTGCGTGTGTGTTCGAGTGTGTTACGTGTTAAGGGGACGTCTTTAATCGGCCAGCACGTCTGAACAGCTGTAGCAGATTTTGAGGAGGGTATTGTTTATCTCGTTACCAGTACGTTCAATGCGCGAAGAAGCACCATTACCGGCGGGACAATGAACGGGCCGGGTCGGGCCGGGTCGGGCCGTACCTGCCGTTCCTCTCTCCTCTCGCGTACCACGATTTAAAATCCTTCTTCTCCTTCTTCTTCCTCTTCTTCGTCATCCTCCTTCTCCGCCAGTCTCAACTTTTACCCTCTCTCTCCATCGCTCTCCTCTCTGTCCCTGTTGCTCGCTCATGCCATTCCAGTTATGTATTACCTAATGCGAGATGCTCGGCGAAACAAGTTTATCGCTCGATGCCGCGTGACATCCAACGGATTCCTGAATACGCTTCCGATCGCGGAGAGATGGGTGGCGAATGAATTCCGTCTGGAAATTTAAGTAACGACCAAACCGGTCCTCCTCTTATCTGTCCTCTCGCCGAGCCGAAAAAAGACCAACTGGAAAAACGGTGACGATAGCTGAGAGAGGGAAGGGAAGGGAGACAGGTCGCGCCGAAACTTTCCCGTAAGGAAATCGAACACGATGCGGCGGCACGAGTCGCTCGGTTATTTTCATCGATAATTTGCTGCAGGTGTTCGTCGAATTTTCGAGCCGACGACGATCGGTTTCGACGATTCGTAATTAGACTGCGGATTTCATGCGTTCGCGATAAAACTGCAACGGGAACGCTAATTGTCGTCGAACGACGATGCTCGACGGGGCGATCTCGAAATTGCTATATCTTTTTTCCCTGCCGATCCGAACACACGGCCCGTTTACCGATAACCGGACACTGGACGTTTACGCATTTACGGCAAAAATCGGTTGGTGTAAACGCGTAGAATTATTCGAAGAGTTACATTATTTTCGACCTATTAAATTTATCAAGAAACGAGATAAATTTCGCTCGCGCACTTGTTGCGATTGACGTGGAAAAATTTCATTTTGCGTAAACTATCAAATATTTTTTCGAGCAGTTTGAAGTTTGCGGCATCAACAAATTTTCGAGTTTGTAATCGAAGATAAACAAAGCGGGATTTCAATTGCCGATTGAACATAAGTTACTTAACAAACTGAATCTGATATTATTATAAAATATTAACCTACGTGTCTAAGGGTCTTCTCTCCGTTTTCCTTTCTTCTTCACAATGTTACTAACGTTCTTGTAATTCACTATACTCTGCGACACTCTGTAATATACATTACGTTCCTAATAAAACAAAAATCCAAGATAAAAATTTGAAAATCTTTGGAGAATCTGAATCAAGACTGAGACGATTCCAAAACAACCGATGCTTCGCGTTTAGGGTAACGAGGCGGAGGGTTCGCGCTGAACGATTGAAATTCGGTTATTCCGAGGGTACGGGCGGGCAGCGCATGGGAAAGTTGGTCAGAAAAACAGCATTAGCCACAAAGATGAGTTTTCGGAGTCGCCCTAGCACAGCACGCCGCGCCGTGTTCCCTCGCAATCCCTTTTGATATATCCGAGAGGCGAGGTATATCGATTACAGGTTATCCACGGTGGCTGCAGGGACAGTCGAGATCGTTCTCCGGCTCGCGATAGGGAGAGAGTCACAGAGAGAGAGAGAGAGAGAGAGAGAGAGAGAGAGAGAGAGATAGCGGTTCTCTCTCCCCGCGGCCTCTCGCGTCTACTTCCATCAAAGCCCCCGGCCCCGTCGGAAAAACCGAGGGCCGGTATTTTGCTCCTCTCCCGGCTTAAAAGAAAGAAAGAGACGGGAAGAGAGAGAAAAAAAAACAAGGGCGAACGAGAGAGAGTGAAAAAGAAGAAAGAAAAGAAGAGAAAAAAAAAACGTGAAAAAGGAAAGAGAGAGGAACGCCGGGTCCTCCTAGCTACCCGTGGCTGCCGCAATAAATCCCATTTCCCCCGCGGTCCAACCACCCCCCTCCCTCCCTGCCCGTCTCGCGCCCCCGGGTTCGCTGCGCACTGGTTTCAGCCGGCGAGTCGTGGCTTCCGTTTCTTCGGACCCACGGAGAGTGAAAATCGAGAAAGAGAGTCCGCCGGGCGTCCTGGACCCTGGCGGAGGACTCGTTCGTTGGTAAAAGGGTTCGAAAAAGGTCGAGAGCCACGAAGAAGCCGGTGGAAACGATGAAGAGCGAGCGGGACCGAGAGCGAAAAAGAGGGTGAACCGGGGAATAGGGTGGGTCGGGGGGAGAGGGAGAGAGAGAGAGAGAGAGAAAGAGAGGAAGAGGTCCCCGCGGTACAGGGACGAGTTAGGGGATGCCTGGGGGGTGAGGAGGGGGTCCGAGGGGAGAGGGTTGGCCACGGTTCGTCCGTCGACGAGGCTCGATGCCGGATTTTTCCAGCGGGGCCACGGTAGAATGGATGTGGGTATAATGGAGGCGAGCACCGTGCCTTCGTTGCCCGATAAAAACTGCCGATGGAAAGAGGACGACGGCGAGGGGGACGAGGGCCGGATCGACGGGGGGGAAAGAAGAGGGACCGCGGGAAAGAGTGGTGAGCGAGAGAGGAGAGAGGAAGAGAGAGAGAGAGAGGGAGAGAGGAGAGGGGCCACTGGGCGGTGGGAGGGGGAGGGCGGTAACGGCGGCTCTGGATCGTTGGAAAGACTCGACGCGAGACGAGGAGTTTCGATACGCGTTATCGAGCACGGTCGCTCGAATTAAAATTTCTTCGGCCGCGTCGCGTCGCGCCGCGCCGCTCGGCGAGATGCCCGTCCTCGAACACCGCTTCCTTTCTACGCTCGACGTGAACGCCCACCGCAGACCGGCCACCGCGCCAACGAAACACCGGACCCGTACAGGCTTGCGTGTCCAACGAATTTCAGAAACCGAGACTTTCTATATACCGCGCTGCGCCGTTCTCCGCCTTGATCTATCGGGATTCCCGGTTTCTTTCGGCGCGGTGTCGGCTTACCGAATCAAGGACTCCTGGCTGCGCACGTGGAGTAACGAACACGGCGGGGGTTGTTCTTAACCTTTTGGATACGGTACGCCGCTATAGCGGATTCCGTGGATGTCATTAAATCGAACGGTACGCCCACTATAGTCGCGGATAGCTGATTTTGTACGGTATTGAACGTTTAAAAAGTAGTATATAATAATAATAATTAATTAATTAATAAAGTCTCGAGAAGTCCTCTGGCAGGAATGCGGCTGTGAGCCGTCCGATTTGTTCTCTCCACGCGAACTTCTGCCTCTAGCCGAATTACTGGCTAAAGTGTGTGTCCTCAAAAGCTTGCTATCGAGTACGAAAGCGAGGACCTCCTTTGCCTCTACGACGTCCCGCGAGACTCCTTGCGAGCCACGGACAGTACTTCCGGTAACGTCATCGAAGAAGCTCGTTTTCACGAACCCCATAAACTTGTCCGGCAGACCGTATACAGGGTGTCTCAAAACTCCTTCAACGTCCGAAAATGGGCGGTTCCTGAGGTGATTTCAAGCCACATTTTCCGTTTGCAAAATGTCCGCCGGAGCTTCGTTCACGAGTTATCAACGAAAAACACGGACCAATCAGAACACAGCTATAGTGAACGGATTGCGACTCGGCGACAGGTCCCACTGAGCCTCGCGTTGCCATTGGACGAGCCAGAGTCCGTCCGCCGTAGCCGCGCTCTGATTCGTCCGTGTTTTTCGTTAATAACTTTTTGCAAAAGGGAAATGTCGCTTAAAATCACCTCAGGAACCGCTCATTTCAAGGTGTTGAAGGAGTTTTAAGCGGCGTCAAGCGGACAACATTGGAGGAAGAAGTGGCGATAGAAATTTTCGAAACGAACAGAGAACCGCGCAATGTAAAAGAAACTGTCTAAACCTCCTGTCGGTACAGTGCAACTACTGAAAATCCTATTATTCCGGTGCAGGTTGGTAAAGCAAGGTTGTAACGAAAGTTGCTAATTGTGCGAGCTTTTCGGGTTACGTTCTCTATGGGATTTGCTTGGAAGTCCGTAGAAAGCGTAAAACTGTCTACTTGATTATCGTGCGGTCCTCAGAAATTATTAGTTGACTGCGGACCTTTAACCCTTATTCGTCGTTCGTGTCGATTTGACACAGTTCTCCCGAAATAAGTTATACCGTTATTTATAATAAATTTGCCCGAGACTTCGCGACTTTTATTTTTCTTTTTTAATGCGATACACGAACGAAAACCCTAAGATGTACACCGCCGTGCAAACGAAAGAGGCGCTCAGTATAATTAAAAGATACAACGATGAACAATATTTTTATGCAAAAATTGTATTGTAATGTGATTTATTGCATATTACATAATCCGCGATAAAAAATATTCTCAGAACTATTCTATTAAACAACGGAACTTGTATTCTTATTTGATTTTTACGCTTTTCTATTCAATAATAGAATATAATATTATAATATAATAATTAGAATATAATAAGAATTAAAATATAATATTCAGTAAATCTTCGTTGGTCGATTTGAATAAGAAGACCTCGAAAAATACCCCTTCACCTTATTAACTTGTCGATTTTTTACCACCGTGTCAATTCGACACCGAGGAACAGATTCAGTTCGCGAAATGAGGGACGGACGAGGGTTAAGCAAAACAAGAAGGCTCTACGAAAAAAAAAATGAAACGCGCCGGAGAGAGCACATCGAACGAAAGAAATTCCGCGGCGAGATTGACGGAAATCGGAAATCGGAATATCAGATGAAAAGTAAGACGGCGCGGCGGTTACTAAAAACCGGGCGATAATCGGCGCAAAGTGTCTCAACGTTCACGGTGAGTGCGTTAGCGATCGGCGCGATAAAAAAGGCCAAGTAAACCGGAGTCCGCGGATCTTAATGTAGGTGCCGCGTTACGAAGTCGATCGCAACGAACAGCAGAACTAAAACGAGAGAGGGTGAAAAAGACAGCGGTCGGCAATGCGTAATGAACGCTTGGCGATCGTAGACGGCGTTTCTTGATCGGTGAAAGAGAATGAAAATCGCGGAGACTCGTGGAGCGGCGAAGGAAAAAATAAAAAAGAAAGAAAAACCGACATCCGGGAAGCGTGGGCGCGCGAGGACGTGTGCGAGAGAGATACGCTCGCGTACGATCGGATTCAGCGGGCAGAGACCGAGACTCATCTTCGATTCCGCTCGAATATCCAGTCCGGTCTGTTAGGTTTAATTTCGTTAATCAGGACGCGTCTCGATTGAACGAGCTTCGTGAGCGGAGCCGAAAGGAGAAAGGCATTCTCCCTGGTCGTTCGCGTCGCTCGCCGCTGCATCCGCGCCAAAACTCACGAAACGCGCGCACCGGGGGAAAGAACGTTGGAGCGAGCGAGCGAGCGAGGACGAGGCAGGTTGAGGCGGGCCGGGCCGGGCCGGGCCGGGCGCGAGCGAGCGAACGGGTGCGAGAGAGCGAGCACGAGCGAGTGCGGCGAGCTAGCGCGGGCGAACGCGGGCGAGCAATCCAAGCGGACGGACGACCCGGGTGGTGTGTGTCGTATATAGCGCGGCGAGGTGGGAAACTAGACCGTGACGAATCACGGTCGGCGACTGCGCCGCTCTGACGTCACGTCGAAGGGCGAAGCCGCGTCGCAAGTGTTCGTGATTGGACATCTTTTATCTTCGTCCGGGGCGACGCTCGCAATTTTGGCGTGATAGCGCAACGGGGACGAATCGAATTAATACGATTGCTACTTCCGAACCGTGACTATGAGCGCGTGACTCGAACGAATCCCTTCGAATCGAGAACCGCGGGACCCGACTCGAGCCGACCCGACGCCGCGCACAAACGTTTTTTACTGGACAACATTCAGTCATAATAAATATTCCGTTATATCGATCGCAAAAATTTTAAATAAATTATCCGCGATGTCAGCGCTACAGGTTCGATCCAATTTTAACTGTTTAAGCAATTTTGCAATTAGAAATTTCACTCAAAATGCTTCGGACAGTTCTACGATATAGAGACGATGATTGTACATCGTTACAACGATCTTGGAAAACTCCGTAGAGACATATAAAATTTTTTGGGGAAACCTGTATTTTTGATTACCAGATAGTGGATCTTTATATGCAAAATAAAAATTTTCTACCTGAATTGCGAGAAGCTGACGTTAATATGTTTATTAGGTTGAAAATATTATAACACTGTTTTTAAATTCTTCTAATGTTTTTACTGTCGCAAATTGCTCGTAAATGCATAAAATCTGTTGTTTATTGATTACGTATTCTTCAAAGGCGACATCTAGACGTTTTTATTTAATTTCGCAAAATTTTACACCGCCGCTGGAAAGAGAGGCAATTTTCTATTAACAATAACTAATGTTCGTGTCCAGCACTGCAAACAATCATGTATTTTCTAATGGTTGAACCTTAAATCTACCATTGCCGGTCAAATAACCGGTTTTATATTTTTCATTTGACGAAATTATAAAGTTACTTACACATATAAACACATATTGGTATAAAAATTGCACGAAATCTGATGAAACAGAGCCCTGTCATTTTCATAAGCTAAAACATTTTAATCGCTTTCAATGCTCGGTGGGTTTAGTCGTTAATGTATGTAGAAAATACTCGTGAAATCCTCGAGGGATTCGCTCATAACCAGCTAATCAACGATACACGCGAAACACCATTAGCCGTACATTTCCGTTTCTTTAGAAAACGCAACAAGTGCGAATTTATCGTTGCACCCGATCGAGGGGTTCGGGTGGTGTTGAAGATATTACAGGAGGGATTTATGGCGGCGCTTCCGCCTAGTGTTTCGTGAGCCGCTTTAATATTCCGTAGAAAATCCTCGCCGTTTTACTCGTGGCCATTGATCGACAAGATTTCACCAGCTAGCCTTGACAGACGATAACATTAACCGACAATTTGCATACCTACGGCACCATTAATCTAAAGCAACTTGTCTAGACGTTACAACACCGTATTACTTTAAATCGTCGTATAACCGCCAGTGGCAATGGACAATTTTCATTCGTGTAATGTTAACAAATTTCTTAACTGGATACGAAAATACCGAACACCACGTTGCACACCTGAAAGACAGCGACTCCATTATTGCGGAAGCGAATCTTTACTGTTCGCAGAGTCTGGCTCGGGTTCACTGTGACGATTAGACCGCGGATCTTGGTGCAAAATAAACATTTTCGACATACCTAAATTTTGTTTCATTGTTCTTCTGCTTTAAATTGCGCACACCCAATTTTGTCATAAATGCATAAGATCCGCAGTCTAGTGATTACTATACGATAGTTGTATAAAATCTCATTGAAATTTTTGATTTCAGACGAACCGGAGGGCAGATATCGTGTGAACCGTTGATGAAGCAATTGCGTAGTTCACGTGCACTTCGAACTGTATTTTTAAGTGAACTGAACTGAAAAAAATTTATGTAACACCACGAAAGTATAACGAACACAAAGTTTCAAATTAATTAATGTTACATTTTTGTTTATAAAAAATTCTAAAGTATCGATATCTTTGACCAAGAAAAAACAAATTCCCCCCTTAATCTCTCAGCGCACTCGGCCGACTTAAGTCGGGATTAAGAAAACTGTTATTTTTTTCAGCGCGCCCGAGTTAACTCGTGAGACCTGCATAGAGAATAATAAAATTGGTGGAAAAACGACCGCTTCTGAATTTTTAATCGGCGCGTTGAGGGGTTAAGGGATAAAATCAGTTTTCATTTTATCCCCACGGATAAATGCAGATGATTTTTAAATGAAAAACAAATGACAATAGCGATCGGACAACGTATGAGCATCAACGAACAGCGGCGACGTAGAAGAGTAACAAGGTTCAGATGGACCTTCAACCGAACCGGCGAAATCTCGGAGAGCCCGTGAACTTCTCCGAAGAATTTAAAATTGAGATCGTGAACAATTTTACAGTGTGAAGAAAATCTCGGAATAGATAAAAGTTCACAGCGAGAGATGAGGATTTGTAGGGCATGGATGTCGGTCAATGTTATTGTCGACCAATCAACGATTCCGTCCGTTCAAGCTGACGTTTCGGCATAGATTTTAATGTGACCCTTCGCTATCGTCGACGTCGCCGCACAGTGGTCCGGGAGCCCGCTTTTTCTGGCCAAAACTATTGTAGCGTTATTTCAAGGTTTAATGTCATATTATAATAGGTCGTTGGATTCGTCTTGATACCAGTTAGAATATTATGTGAAGTAAAAAATATATGTTAACGTTTAAAAAATTGAGGTGATCTTCATTTTTTATAAAAAAAATTTTTTTCTTTAATTTTTTATATTGAAATTTGTAAAAAATTGAATACTGATCAACTTTCGTTGGAAACATTTTTTTTGTCAGATCATAGGAAATGTTTTAAAAATCGTGTTAATGGTACTATTACGCCGCAGGAATAACACGAGTAGCAATAACAATACAAATAAAATAAAAACATAAATATAATCAACGATATAAAAATAAATAAAATATAAATACAAATGATATAATAATAAATATACATAGTTTCTGCAAGCGATCGCGTTCGGGCCGCTTGAAACTCCCGGCAACTATTTATTAAAATCGATGTACAACTAAAACAGGCAGGATCGAGCAGCTGAAACTTTATACACTATATCCAGAAATGTCTAAAGTTTCTCATGGAAAAGGTTTTATCCATGCCGATTGCAGCCGTTTTTTAAAAAACCTTCTCAAAGTTCACATTGTTTAAACTTGGCACTATTTGTTCATGGATAAAAGAATGCTAACAACTGTATTACACACTTAAAATACACCTGCTGACACGTATGAAACTATCACTTAAACTTGTATTTTGATAGTCTCTGATGATTATTTTAAACGGTTCATTTAATCTAAATTTTACGGAGGTTATCTTTAGAACGTTATATCTCAGCACAGAATGATCTGAAATGAATAATAATTTAGATTTGGAAGCTTCGAAGGGTTCTTACTCAGTTGCAAAAAAAATTTTTTCAATATCTTAATCTTGAAAAGTTTGAGTTTTTGCCACAAATAGCGGGCTCTAGGACCACTGTGTCGTGTAGAGACCGTATTGCGCTCGTTTCTATCGCGAATGTACTACCGTGTCTACGTATTTGGGATCGGTGACCCCCCGCAGAAGCGTGGAGGACTTTTAACGCGAGTATCGCGCTTCCGCGAAGAACCTTGAAAATCCTGCCACTAATCCGAACGTACGCATTACAATATCACGATCGTATCCGGAAGGCCTCGAACTGCTTTTTCCTCGTTTCTAGTGGACCGTGCGCGGATCAGAGTCCGTTGCTAGTGCAGCGATCTCTAGCTCTGTATGTGTTCGATTTAAGAAATCTATTCGACCAACTCGCACGGGGATCGAAAGTGATCGAAACTATCTCACCTTTTCGGGACGCAGACGAGAGTTCACGATCGACGCGTGCAGGCAAATGGATTTATCTGTAACTACCAGTCAAAAGTTATTAGCAGACACGTGCCCAAAAGAGGGCGAACAAGTCATCTATGATCACCAATCGCGTCACGACCGTTGAACGAATAGACTTTTTCGAATGCGGTTTGCTCTAAAACCTTCCCGAAGAAACGCTGCGTCTAATGGTTCAAACTCCAGCTTTCTACGTTCAGCCGTTCTCAGTTGATTCCGTCACAAACAGACAGATGGACACAGCTGATGCAATAAAAAATATATGATTCCATTTAAAAAAACATTAATGACCTTCATATGTCCTTTACACGTCCACCTACAAAAAAAAAATGTACCGTCTTGTACCTCTGTACATCCAACTTCATCTGAAACATTGTTTGCTATGCGTAACAATAATGACGTAAATCTAGATGGCAAAATGTGGCGACCCACCCTGTACATAAAGATAAGTTGTTTTTTAATGTAAGTTTTCTCTCTTCTAATAAACTGTTTTCTTCTGAAATTTTCGTTGCTTTCCGACTGTATGAACCACTCGAAAAAAATTGCCAAGATCCAACTTCCGGTCTTTATGTAGCCGATTTTTGCAAGAGAATCGGCTAAACTGCAAACAGAGGGGTCGAGACGGGTGAAGCCGTGTGTTCCTTCTGTCTCGTAACAAAAGTAAAAAGAAAATGTTTGAAGAGTAGGCAGAGCCAGGAATTAGTGGAGCGCGGGTAAAGGCGGGCAGTATTCGATCCTAAAAGCGTCGGACGAGCAGGTCGGGTGCCAAGGAAGCGGGGTGCTTGGCCCTGGTACCGAGATCGCGGCACAGAAACGTGCGCCTCGAAGAAACGACGCGACGCGACGCGACGCGACGATCCTCGGGCTCGGCAACGGCTCGGCTCGGCTCGGCTCGGCGGCGCGGCGCGACGATCCATCCGGCGATTTGTTCGTTACGCGGCGGGACTTCCGGCGAGCGATACGCCGTCGCGCCGAACCAGGCTTTCAAGAGTTCTCCGCGTAGCCGTACGCGGGAAACGTAACCGCGGGCAATTACGTCACGCGAGTGTAACGTCGCGCAAACCGATCGGCTCGGCTCGGCACGACGCGGCGCGACGCGGCGGTTTCGTAAGGCGCGAAAGATCGCGTCACGCGCCTCTCGGCCTTACCTGTCCTTATACAAGAAAGGACGCGAGTTTCTCGCACCATTTCGAGGCCTCTCGCGGCCAGCCACGCGTCACGTCGCCTCGCCTCTCTATCTCTCTTTTCCTCCTCCCATCCCTCACCCTCTTATCCCCGCACCGCTCACCTCTTTGTCCCTCTGTTTCTATTTCTCCCGGCCGCTTGCGGTGACGTAAATTTATTCGCGAACCACGCATTGTCCGTCCTGAAGAAACGCAGACAAGCGCGCGCGCTCGATCGACGCGATTAGCGACCGGCTACGGCCGTTCTGTACGTCGAGGATCAGTCTACGGTCGTCGGCTCCGGATACCTGCCACGAAAGGTTATTTCGCATCGATTCGTGGAGGATTTGATTCTTGTTTTTTTAGATTTTTCAAAATTCGACCAGATCTGACCGGTATTGCTTTCAGCAATTGAATGCATCGGATTGCCGAACGACGCGTTAAAAAAAGATTTTCGAGAAATTGCAATCGATAGGAATTGAACGTGACGCAGAGAAAAATTTTACAGCGGGTTTTATGACGAAACTGAGTAGGCGCCATTTAAAACGGTAAAAACATTGGACGAATTTAAAAGTATCGTTACATTATTATCCATCGATTAAACATATTTTTCATTTTACAAATATTGCAATTGCCACGTCACTTACATGAACATTGATTCGATAAATTTTCTCAACTAAGCACATATTGGAAAAACAATATTGCTCACGAAGTCTAAATAAATAGAGCCTTGCCATTTTCATTAGCAACACGTTTTAATCGCTTCTAGTGCCCGGTAGGTTAAGAAACAAAATTTCTGTTTCTATACGGTTTGTTGCAATTGAACAATTTTATTTTGCGTAAAGATCCGCTGTTATTTAGCAATAGACCGCGGGATCTTTACGCGTTTGTAGGAAAATCGAGTATAGATGAAATTCAGAATTGTAGGAAATTTTTGAAAATTGTCAATATTTCTTATCGATTGAAATTATTAAGGGAAGAAATACCACTCTACTCTCTATTCCACGCAATCGACGCGAACAATTTTCATTTTCCACAAAGATCCGCATTTATTAAACATCGAGAGGTGCTGCTCGGATTATGTGTTTCGATGTCACAATGGACCGAGGCTCCGCGATCGGGCGAACGATCGAGCGACCGTTTTATCGATTTACGGGTATTAATTTCCACGATCGGGATCAATCGTTCTCGGATATACTTGGACCGAGCACCTGTGCCTTCGCCGGAGATCCGGCACAGGCGACTCACCGGGTTTAACGATCGCCCGCGGTGCCGGCGCAACCTTAATTCGCCGTTAATGTTTTATGTTAATGTACCACGGGACAGAATTAGCCGGCGTGCTTGTTTGGGTACTCGGCGCTAAGCAGCTTACGCCGCGCGGTGAGTTTTAGTCGCGTTCCTTCGCCGTGGACTCGCGGCAATTTTTCGATGGGGGGAAAAAGAATGGAGGAACGGAGGATTCTTGGCGTACGGTCAAACGGTCACGAAGAAATCGAGAGAATAGTGGGCGACTCTCTCTTTCTCTCTATCTATCTATGTCCGTCTCTGGCGGTAGGAAGGTGGCTCGTGACGCCGCGCCGCGCCTCGACGGAAACGCGCGGATAAAGATAACTGCGCGCTATTAATGTCCCCCGGTACCAATTAATGTCAATTAATACGTTCAGACTGGGATCTATTTGTCGGCCTCTAATAAAGCCAGTTACGGCCAATTTTCATCGACGGCAATCCTAACGAGACTTTTTCCTGTTCGATTCCGGCCGGGGAACAGTGTCAGACTCTTGACCCTTCTCGATCCTCGATTCTAAGCCTTGTCGTCCAATTTTATTTCAATTCGCGCGCGTGCCCCGTCGAATTTTATTTCGCGTTCTCCGCCGCTGCGACTATCCTCGGGGTACAGTCGCTCGCGAAAGTATTCGTGTCATATCGATCGGGTACATCAATATCGACTAGAAGTAATACGTGCAATTAATTGCACGGTAAATTGTTAGCCCTTAGCATTCGGAGCTAGTTTAACTTGAAAATTAAACATTTCTTCCGACCTAGAATAATTTCATTCTATATTTGTTTTTTTCTTCATTTTATGGATCTGAAAGTGGTATAATACCTCATGAAATATTTAATAATCTTATTTAATAATATAAACAATATTTCGAATAATGGTTTAGTGGGGACTCCGAGTCGCCACTCGAGTGCTAAGGGTTAACACTTCGGAGGGCGACGCCCGTACACCCGTAGAAATTGCAAAATTTATCAAGGGATTATTAAAAAGACATTTTCGGTCGAACTGAACCTTCAGTTGCCACGGAAATAGAAATTTCGAGTCTGGATCAAATTCGCATAATTCCATAGAAAACCGAATACGATCGAGAAGTAAGCGGATAAAGTCTGTATATAAAAAGAACGATTAACCGCGTGGGTCGTTCGCGATTAAGTGATCCATAGACGATACGATCTCTCAAGGACCAGCGAATACATATTTCTCCCTCGATCGAGTTTGTCATTTCTGACGCGATTCGGACGAATAAAACGGGCGTCGTCGACGAGATTCGCGACCGTATTCGCGGCAGAATCGGGCATCTGTTGCTGGGAAACACGCCCCTTCCCCACGGCAAAACTTCCGGCCGGTAGAACCGTCCGGACATTAGGTATTCGGGTAATGGCTGTTCAGATGCAGTAGCTTCTACCGTATTTATCGGCGGCGGACCAGGCCAGATAACGTACTTCCACGGCTCCAGAACAACTTATCCCCAGAGATCGAACTACCGTGTGGTGGGGAGGGTGAAAGGGCGTCGGGCGTCGGGGTTCAGATATCGGTCCGAGTGCTAAAAATTTCATGGATATACGCGGCGTGGCCGGCCACCAATTACTAATTAGCAATTACGTAAAGAGGGGAAGGGAGCGCGGAAGAACTAACAGCTGGATGGAGGGAGAAGGGGAGAGGCGGAGAGAGAGACAGCGGTTCCGCCGCAAATTCAGTGGAGGCATCGGGTGGGCGGCCCACCCTAAAGTCGGTCCTTGGTCATTAGACCCGGCGGGAGCGCATTAACCTCGAACCCATTCCTGGCCCATCGCTTGCCAGCCAGCCTGCCTGCTTGCCTGCCTGCCTGCCTGCCTGCCTGCCTGCCTCCTGCCTGCGTCTGCTTGCCTGCCTGCTTGCCTGGCTGACTACTTGCCTGCCGCAGCTCGCTCCATACCCGTATATACCCGTAGAGACGGCGGGCGGACTACGATATAGCCGGTACTCGCAATTCGGTCGGACGCATAACGAGCCACGACTTTACGGTAGTCTCCTTCGCCGCGCGACTCGCTAATTCGTGGGTACGCCGGGCACAGAGCAGTTAGCGACGTGCTACCCTACCCTCGCGACACGACGCGACACGAAGCTGCTTGACTTGGCGGCCTACGATATCGCGAGCCGTTCACGCAAGTCTGTATGTATGTACGCAACACGCACACCGGCAGCGAACGGAGCGAAGAAGGAACGGACGCGGACACGCACGCACGCACGCGATCGCGAGCGCCCGCCCGTGCGGACACGCCGAGCCGCGCCGAATCCGGCCGAGAGAGCCGACTCTCTAGGCCAAAAGTGGCTCTTAAACTTTTTATTGGGTCGGTTCAAATGTTTTGTCGTACTTTTTACCCCTTTGAAGGCCGCATACGCGCGTCCAATGAACCATCATACCCGCGCCACTGGCAGGTTCGTAAAAATGATCGGCGGACTCTACACATTTGTTAAATGTTTCAGGAATCGCGCAACTTTCATGGGCTCTCACGCGGTTCATGGATGTGCAACGTTATCCGTTTGAATTGAAACGTGGAAGATAGAATTTCCACTCGCTTGTTTCCATTTTTACAGATTCTTTTTGCGTCGATCTATCGAGTGGTGGAGGGGGGATTTAGGAATTGTAACATCTGAATATTTCAATTTTCATTTCGTTCAATTGGTGACTGATCTTATGATGCAGGTGTGTAAAATTAGTAGCTTGCTTGCTTTTATTCGGGAAATTAAAGAAACCGATGTGTTGTTTTCTATGTTCTACTGAATAAACAGCGAATTTTTATGCAAATATTTTCTACCTGAATCGTGGTGGAGAGGGGATTTAGGAATTGTAACATCTGAATATTTCAATTTTCATTTCGTTGAATTGGTGACTAAAGAAACCGATGTGTTGTTTTCTATGGTCTAGTAAATAAACAGCGAATTTTTATGCAAATATTTTCTACCTGAATCGTGACGAGGGAATAGAAATTTATTTTCTAGCCCGACACGTTCGGTAGAAAATAATGTAAAAGTATTTTTAAACTGTTCTAACGTTTTTACTGTTTCAAATTAAGAGTTTCTTGCATAAATGCGTAAAATCTGCCGTCTACCACTAAGCATGGCCAAACATGGTCATCTACGTAATTACATAGAGTAAAATTTTGGGTCGGTCTGTATGAAATTAGCAGCGTATAAGCACAATGGGGTTAGTTCGTTGGTATGTACACCTAGAGCACAATCCAACCATCTAACGCCCGACGTTAAGTGAATGGAACCAATATTCAGATTGTCCGTTATTAATTCATGCGTAAGATAGGCTTAGGAACGGAACATTAATGATATCAATTGCCTTATACAGCTTGCAGGATCTTAGGCGCTACCTCTAACACGATATGCCGTAGTTGCCGTTACTTATTACTTAATTTTGTAACGATCACTTTTCACAGATTCAGATCAGTTTAGCCGATTTAATGCAAATCGATATTTGGTCCAACGGCAGATCCGAGAGAGTTGCACGTCGCGTTTTATTACCAAATAAAATAACTGTAATGTATGTTTATCATTGCTCCACACCAGTGTGGCGGAACTACAAATTTTCGGTCCCCCCTCCCCGCAAGATATAACTTTCGGTAGCCTTTTTTCTATATTTTTTTATAGGATTGAGACTTTTGAATGCTTTCTAGCAAAGAGAATTGTAGAGAAATTACGGCCCCCACGTTGCGAGGTCTTGCGGTATTGTAGTTTCGCCACCGATCCATATTTCATCATTATCCAATGATCGACCGTTTCGACTTCGATTTCAGCATTAAACGATCAACGAGAAAAAGAAAAAGCAAATAAATTGCATTCGCGACGAATCTGTTCGTTCCGACCTCTATGGATAATCCGATTTTATTCGGTACTACGGAACGATTATTCTAATACGTTCGGAGGACCGGTATTTTCAGCGAGGCGACCGTTACCAGGACGCGGACCACAGTTTGGAAACGCTGTTCTAGGCTAAGAGCTCGCGCCGATGCGCACCTATCATCTACATGCGCGTGCATCGAATGTGCACACACGGGCGCGAGCGGGTCGCACATGGTTCACATGCACGCTGGGGCGGGTACATGGATCGGCGGGGAGAGGGAGGGGGGGAGGGGACCACATACCCGCGTCTCTGTTTCTCACGCGGAGCGAGCAGAAGCCGTCGCATTGGACGCGGTTCGGCGCGACTCGACGCGACGCGACGCGACACGACGTCGGCGGCGGCGGCGGCGTGTGTAGAGAGGTCCGTCCTCCGTGTGCGTGCACGTACGTGCGCGGCCGCTCTCGCGTACTCGGCGAGCGAGAGAGTGTGAAATAACGCGAGGTGATGGCAGAGGACAAAGGCTCCGCGATGCGAACGCGGGTACTAGGGGCTAGGGCAGGAACCAGAGCCGTGCTCTCTCGCCGAACGAGCGGAGAGACACGAGAGAGCCGAGCGAGAACCGGCGAAGGGAGAAAGGGGAACGCACGGTCGAGGGGGCTTCTTCTCCCCCGAAGTGGCAGAGCTCGGGGGGAGAGGGTGACCGACCGAAGGGGGAAATCGGTAGGATGGGTCGAGCAAACGAGGGAAGAGCGAACGTGAACGTGAACGTGAACGTGAACGCGGACGCGAACGAAACGAGCGAGAAAAAGAGAGACGATGCGCGCACGCGATGGTAGGAGAAACGCGGCCGGGAAAGAAAGAGAGGGGAACAGCGCGCGAGAACGCGAACCCGCGGGTTCTATACCATTCGGTCGGTTCGGTGAGTCACGCATCGCGAGCTTCCTGCTGCCAGGCCTCTGTCTCCCCGCCTCCCCCCGCACCTCCCCCTGGCTCCCCCGTCGGTCCCCTCGTTTCGCGTCTCGCGCCACTGTTATCCTCCTGCGCTGCCCCCTCGTGCCCCGGCCGTCTCTGCCCCCTTTCCATCGCCCAGGCTCCCGGCCCGATCCCTTTTGTCTGACGTTCGTCCGACCGACCGACCGACCGACCGACCGACCGTTCGTTCGACCGTCACCCGCAGGGTTAAGGGTCTTCTAAAGAGGATGGCTCGACCGTCTCGCTCCCTCCCGTTCGATCGTCGGTCTCCTTGTCCCCGTCTATCGTCTTCTCTTTGTCTACCTATCGCCGCAGCGTACAGCGCAGCGTCCTGCAGCAGCGGCGGCTCCGACACGCCGATAGGTGGGCTCCGCTGAAAGATCCCGAGGAGAAGAGAGAGAGAGAAGCAGAGGCGCGGAGGACTCGTTTCAAAAGAGGCTTTCTCGCGATGCGAGCGAGCGAGGCGGATTTTTCGGGCCGATCGACGGAACACCGCGCGCGACGCTCGGGAAGAGGGGCGCGCACCCGGGTCGGTCGACTATAGCCCCTCGATCGGTCTCTCCGCTCCACACCGCACCGCGCCGCACCGGTGTACCGTGCCCACGGTCCGTGGTGACGCGGCTTAATGCCGAGCGCGCGCGGGCCAAATGTCAAGAGATGCCCTGGAAATCGATAGTGGCGCATCGATCCCACGGCGAACTAGTTTTTCGTTCGCGCGACCGAGACGTCGCAGATGCGACTAATTGCGCGACCCGACGCGACGCGACGCGACGCGGCGCGCTACAGCTTGCGCGAACCTGCGGATTAATGCGCCGATTTTGCCCCGATCCGCCTCGCCACGACCTCCACCGGCTTCACGTTTTTCCTTTTCTTTTTTTGTTTGTTTGCTCGCGCCTGCCGATTATTCCAACGGTACCCGGACTGTAACGTCGTCGCAGGTCCGGTATATTTGCTTCGAGTTTCAAGTCCACCCTTGTAGTCGATGTTACACGGATCCGGACCGCGAAAATAATGCGTTCAGCGGATCAGCAAGCATCGTCTCATCGGCCACAATGAGACACCGGGACTCACGCACCCGAGTTACTCATCCTGGATGAGACATCTTCGGCATGGTCGTTCGGACCCCTTCCTCGCTGTTCGTGTCTACTGTACACGAAGAATGGGGGAGGAACTGTGAAACCATTTCCTAATGGAGCATTCGTAATTCCTAGCATTCCGTCTAAATCCGCCATTGGGCATCGATCGGTACACGCGCCGTCGATGTACTCTTCGGAAATAGTTGCGGAACGGAGCGAATAAAGCACAATTATTATAAAAATTCGGTTCGATTGGATCCAACGCAATTTTCATTGTTTAACAATGAATTACAATTTCTCTGTGAAACTTCTTCAACATTTTCGTTGACAAATGACAGCGGATTTTATGCATTTACGACAAAAATATGTGGACGTAATTTAAAACAATTCAAGACAATTTAAGTGCGTCCATATATTATTGTCGATTTATTAAAATTGTTGAAGATAGAAAAAAAAGTTTATACATGGGTTCTGTGTTTCATAATTGACGAAAAACAAGATTTTATTTTGCTATAAAAATCCGCGGTCTATCGATACATATCGAAATTAATATAGATTTTATGTTGTTGGATCATTATAGACTAACTTACATTCGACGAATAAAAGATATACATTGAAACTATACAGTAGAACATCATTGAATAGAAATGTTGGTAATTAACAAAAGGGTGAAGCTAAACCCACTGACCATTAAAAGTGATTGGTACGCGTTGCCTTATAAAAATGACAAGATTTAATTAATTCAGGATTTTCGCGGATGCTATTGTAATGTGTGCTCTAATAAAGATACAATAATTCTTTATCATTTCAATAATTGTAAAATAAAAAAAATGTAGAACCGGTCGTCGTGACCGGTGGTGTGTCAGCGTTGAAGCGGCTTCTAATCTTGCTAATCCTGCTAATTATAAGAGGAAAGATGGAAAACCAGTCTTTCGGCCGGTATTTCCAGCGTCGAATATCAAAGGCCGAAATTTATTTCTAGATACCGATTGGCCGGCGAAGGATTAACGTGACGCGGGGCCGCGAGAGATCCAGGAAAACGGATCCTGGATCTATCGGTGGAATAAAAAAAAAAAAGTTGGCCGCGCCGCCGCATCCCTATTTATCATCGGCCGCGGCGACGCCTCCTGTACACCGATGCGTCCCGCCGGTCTCTCCGAATGTATAATGAGCACTGGGTGGCTCGAATTCGATAAGAGTCGGTTAGGCGGTGCTTCGGGATGACGTATCGCCGCGCGAGATTAATAGCAGGCACGTACGCACACAGCCGCGCGCAGTCGCTGACCGACACCGGCTTCTCTCCGGCCGGAATTCTTCCACGCGAATCTATACGAGCCGCGTGTGTGTCGCGCCGCCGCCGCCGCCGCCGTCGCCGCTGTCTACGTCTTCTTCCTTCTCCTCGACGCGCGACGCGACGCAACGACGTAAAATCGTCGCGAGCTCTCTGACATTTAGCGACATCCGATCGTTGCGAAACCTCGCGAAATCGAAGAGCGCCGGGACCCGCGGGAGAAAACGATCTCGACGCTATACTTTCGCGGAACCGGTGACCCAATCGCCTGAAATTCCACGGTACGGCTACGATCCGCGTGATCCTTGATAATCGCCCGGCGGATTTTAAGCGCTCCTTGCCACGCCATATCGTAATATCCGATGTTTGCCGATATGTACCGAGCCGGAATAATTCGCTTGATAAAACATTATTTATTTCGGCGATTTGCTCTTTCTGAAACTTTTCCGCCGCCTTTTGCGAACGATTTATTTTAGTATTCTAGTATTCTATGCTATGTGTACGCTATTCGTCGCCAGTGTCATTTGTGTATGGACAGCGGATTTTATGGGTTTACGGCAAAAATTAACAGATTTCATTTGAAATTCTGAATTCATAGTTATATTACTGTTGAATATATTAAACATATTAAGAGAGAATATTGTATATTTCTAATCCAATCCAGTTTTTTGGAATTTAGCTAGGAAATTTGTATTTTTCCGAAAAATCCGCTGTCTATTAATGTCAGATTATAATCAAATGATTGTAATAAATGCAACGTATATTTTTATAAAAAGTTAAAAATGAAAATTGTCACAGACAAGTCACAAGTTCTACAGATATTAACGAAATATGACGTTAATAATTTGGAGTAACCCGAAACGCCAAAACCGTTGCATACGTTGAAACAGCTCAATTATGCGCTAATATTCGAATACCCATTAGTTAATGTTGGACAATTAGAATTGTAATTTCTAGTTATACTAAATCCAATAACTACACAGGAAAAAAAATCCAGTTTCCAGGCCGGTGACTTTCTCCGGGGCACGCCGAGCGAAAGAAACAATCCGCAGCGCGTCGATTCATTTTTTCCTCTCTTTTTTTATTATTATTCCATAAAAGTCGGAATCAAAAGTTTTAAAGACCGGCCAATTTGCACTGATTTATGCAGTTGATCAATCTCGCCGTGGCCCTCGGTCGCCCGACTGACCCGAAACGAAGATTCAAGTTTCAACAATTAATCTCCGGCTCGATAAATAAAGCGCGTCGATACCCGCGTCAGCGTACCAGAGGGCAGATCTTTCGCAGAGCAACCCGATACGTTGTACCGTTGACAGAGGAATCGGTCCATCGGTTTCTCATCGGTGTTCCCCGGGCGCATCCGTGAAATCAGCAGTCTGCCGATTGCGAGAAGAATGGACGATGGGGGCACGGGTATAGGCCGGTCGTGGAGGGAGGGAAGTAGGGGACGAAAAGCGGCCGGACAAACCGGGATATTGACAAATACGTTTTTCCCGAGCGCGTGCGAACACCTCGTTCTCCCCTAGATGATCGCGAATCCCCCCTGCTTCGGGGCCGTAATACGCGGGATTTTTTGCGCCGCTTAGTCACTGCGCGCCGGTTACTGCGATGACGGTTATACACCGCGCCGCGTCGGCCGGTGCGCTGTGTGTCCCTGGCGGCGCGTGTGAATGCGTGCGAGCGAACGGGAGAGACGACGACCACGACGACGACGCACACGCAGCCCGACATTTGTCGGCGATGCACCGTTCTGTTGTGTAGGCGCATCGATACATCCTGTGGCGAGCTCCATCAGCCGCTAATCGCGAATCTTCGGACGCGCTCTATGCAATAGCTTCTCGCAACGGTCCCACTTACAGAGGTGCATCGCCGATATCAGCCGTGCGAGCGGCTCGGAAAAAATACGTCTTTGTCGCGACCTTTCTCTTCGATAAAAGAGATCCACGGCTGCGATTCAGATGAGAGGCCCGTAATCGCGGGGCCCAAAATTTTTGCAATTATTATCTTGTAATTTTATAATGTGTAATAATATACGTTTTCTCTCTTTATGATATAAATTGTTTTTTTTCTGGGGCCCAAAATTTTTGCAATTATTACCTTGGAATTTTATAATATATAATAATATGTTTTCTCTCTTTATATAGAATTGTTCTTTTTCTGGGGGCCCGTAATCGGACAGGGCATAAATTTTTGTATTTATTGTATTAATTTTATAATATATAATACTATAAGCTTTCTTTACATAAATTGTTCTTTCTCTCGGGGGGCCCGTAATCGGAGGGGGCCCAAAATTTTTGCAACTATTGCCTTGGAATTTTATAATATATAATAATATGTTTTCTCTCTTTATATAGAATTATTCTTTTTTCTGGGGGCCCGTAATCGAAGAGGGCCCAAAATTTTTGTATTTATTGTATTAATTTTATAATATATAACAATATAAGTTTTCTCTTTTTATATATAGTATAAATTGTTTTTTTTCTGGGGGCCCGTAATCGGAGGGGGCCCAAAATTTTTGCATTTATTGTGTTAATTTTATAATATATAACAATACAAGTTTTCTTTACATGTTCTTTTTCTCGGGGCCCAAAATTATATGTATTTTGCGGAGTGGGGCCGAAAATTTGTAGCTCCGCCACTGCCGCAACTGATGTCCATCTTCGTCACCCGTTGTGTTATGGGTTCAGTACGATCGGAACGGGGTGAGTATAGCTGCGATGACCACCTAGCTTCGTGATACGATTGAGAGCTAGAAGTAGAGTTTTGAATAGCGGAGGCTTTCATCAAGGTATGTCCGAAAACCTGGCTGTACTCACTGGACCTAGCCCAAAAGGACAGTCAGCGTAACTGCGAGAAGCAGACAAGGACGAACATTCTTAGCGCCTACAGCGGAGTGGGACATCTTCATAGATTAATCGGCGTAGCTGATCGATTCGAAGGTGAAGGTGTAATTTATCCGAGGTGTTCGAGCATGCCGATGGCTTGCGACCTCCTTATTTGTGAATAGAAGCCTGAGATGTTCTAGAGATTGCTGTTCAATCTCGAGCAACCCTGTGGTCTGTTTCTTAAAAGAAGATGCTCGTACGCCGTCGGTCATAAAGGAACTCCATCCCTCCGCAGTCACTCGAAACTGATGACATCTGGATGCTCGGCATGGGGTGCAGTTATTGCGAATATTATCGTATTCGAGATTCTTTCGACGATCGAGCTTCAACGACCTTCTCAACGGAATTGTTATCTTTGATTAGCAGACCGCGGATCTTTATGCGATATAAAAATAATGCGAATTCAATGTTACGTGTTTCCTTAATCACTTCAATGGAAGAAAAAATCATACGATGACAACTTCATTTTTTAAAAGTTTCCAACCATTTTGAATTTCGTCTACTCGATTTTACAAATGCACGAAGATCCGCAGTCTATCGGACCTAAAGGATATTAATTGATCGCTAAAATCAGTTGTATGCAGACTTAAATCCTTATGGTTTCGAGCACCTGCGAAGAAGGTAAAGCGTACTATCAAATACTCGAAGATGTGGACGAAGGGCTTGGTACTCCCATGAACAGTCACAGGCCCGATTGCTCAACTAAATGACACAATCCGTTCCCACGTATCCGATCGCTTTCTGCGCGAATCGTCACGGTATCGCGACCTCCCGGCTTATCTCGCAGCGATACCGCGAAAATTTGTTTTCGGGAACGACGATTGGCCTACCGGAGCTAGAGGTCCCCTCCTATCGGATTTGCGTTTCAACTGTTGCGACAATTTCTCCGAACTTCGAATTAATAATTAAGAGTTAATACCAAACTCTAGCTACTAGTATTATATCGGGTGGGTCACAACTTACCGCTATGATTTACACGACTATAATTAATAACTTTTTCATTTAGTGGACGCATAGAGCCTCATTCTTTCAATCTACCCGAATATTTAGCACTTACATAAATCAGTTAACTGCATTCGACGTGTATACACGTCAGTCCAAATCTCTATTTGCGGTTCTATTCGATTACCTCTTCAAGAATTAATCGTTAATTCTTTATCAAATAAAAATGTAATCTTCCTTGCTCTGTGGGGAATTTCTCAAACTAAATTCCGCTTATACTCTTACTCAAACAGTTGAACGTCGAACGTGGCCCATCAAAATTGACCCCGGTCGTCAACTTTTTGGCCGCCCGTTAGAGCGAGCGGGCCGAGGAACCGGCGATAAGGAGGAAAATCTTATCGAAGTCGGTCGTGCGACGATAGCAAAACGTCGGAATGTAACAAAGAAATTGGTGGCGCGGAGAGAGAACCGGGTGTATCCGGTCAGACCGGGCAGGCCGAGGTTCGGGGAACGTGGATTCCCGTCGCGGCCGCGATAGCCGAGCTAGCGAGCGAGCGAGCGAGCGAGCGAGCGAGCGAGAGAGGGAGAAGGAGCTAGCGAGAACAACCACGGTGCCGTCGTTCGGGATGGGCGAGCCGTCGCTCCGGTCCGCTCCGCTCCGCGCCAGCCCGCGACATATCCGGAGCGAGGCGAAGGAAAAGAGCGTGGCCGCGGCGCGTAAACGACGGGCTTTGTGCACGGTTGACTCGGTAGGATCGAGCGGGCGAAGGTTGGGGCTCTCTCGTCGGCGCGGCTGCCAGCGGCGGCATCGGCTGCGACTACGAGGACGGTGGTAGTGGTAGTAATAGCGAGCGCGCGCTATCGCGAGAGTGTGGGTATTTACGGGCCCCTCGGGCCACACGACCGCCGATCGGCGCGGCGGCGTGGCATGCGGGTCCCGCGAGGAGAGCACGAGAGGTGGAAGTGTCGCACGCAGCGTGCCTTGCCAGCTGCTGCTCTCCTCTCCGTCGCGTCGCGAGGATCGGGGATATCCGTGGCGCGGGGCGTCGTCGTCGATAGTGTCCCCTGTCCCCCGAGTTCCCCCCGGTCGTCTCCCTTGGCCGCCCCCTCCCCGTCTCACCCCGTCCTTCTTTTTCCCG
This sequence comes from Lasioglossum leucozonium, assembly GCA_028454225.1. NCBI lineage: Eukaryota > Metazoa > Arthropoda > Insecta > Hymenoptera > Halictidae > Lasioglossum > Lasioglossum leucozonium. The sequence goes on along the minus strand of CM052221.1, from coordinate 5,514,901 downwards.
TCGGTTTTATCCTCCGCGAGGCGTGCTGCTCGGTTCCCTCTGTGCGACGCGCGGTGTGCGTGCACGAGAACCCGAGAGTTCGCACAAAGGGGATACGGGTATAACAGAGCAGCGCGCGGACGAGGGCCCGACACAACTGCACACACGCGACGGCAACGTCGCCGCACCGCGCCGCTTCGTGCCGCGCCGCGACGCGACGCGACGCGTCGCGCTTTCGTGGTATAGGTTATCGCCGTGCTCGCTTCGGGTAGAGACCGTGGTTCGCTCACGTACCTACACGCTCCGCGCCGTCCCGTTCTCCGTACACTCGCGAAACGCGTGTACACACACGCGCACACGGGCCGAACGGTTCCCCGGTGTGCAACGTTCATGCCGCTACGGGGCGTATACGTGCAAAGAGAGAACTCTCGTGCGCCGATCTCTACATACACGCGCAACCGCGCCGGTATAAACGCGTGTGTGTACCTGGGCCTGGCCGATCCCTCGGGGTTCGCTTCTCCTCGCACGTACACGCGAATCCGAGCCAACAGCAGTGCGAGCGAGCGAGCGGGTGGCCGGACGAGCGAGCGAACGAACGAACGAACGAACGAACGAGCCAGCCAGCCGCGGCGAGCCACGGATGCGCCCTGCTTACGTATACACCGGTCCTTCTCTCTGTCTTGCTCGCGCTTCCGTGTCCCTCCTTTTCCCACGAGCGAGCCTTGGCAATATAAGCCGAGTAATATTACCGCGGGAAGAGCGGTAAGGTAACAGAGAGCCGCTGCTACGGACCGTTCCTTTCGAGAATTTACGAGCACCACGGTCCGGGTGCCCGTCGACCCTACCTTCCTCTCACCCTCCCCCCTGGGCCCCTCTCTCTCACTCTCTCTCTCTCTCTCTCTGTATACCCACCTCGCTTGCTCTTCTCTCTCTCTCTCTCTGTCCCTATAGTCTTCTCTGTCCCACCGTATTGCTACGAAACGGCACCGCACAGACCGGGCGCAAGCGTTTCCGTGCTATGCTCGGAACTCGGTAGCTATGCGTCTCGGTACCTATGCATCGGTGCGGTACCCGCGTTCCGCGATCGCCAGACGATGGACATCCTTATTAGCCGCGAGTGGTTATTGATGGTAAAAGCGACCGAGCGAGCGGCCGAGCGAGCGGAGTTGGCCCCGCTGAAAAGCGAGATACGCGGATATAATTGGACTCCGTTTAGACGCGTAGAAGCGTATCGAGCGCCAGCATCGAATCGCGTTCCGCGACGCGACGCTGTCAGACACCGTTTCGGGTATTCTCGGCCGGCTCGCGCGAGTCCGCCGGTTCGCGCTCTTGTTTCTTTGTCTTTCTTTTTTTTTTCTTTTTGGACCACTGCCCCATCACTCGATCGCGCTGGATCTTGGCCGCGGCTTCGGCCGATCGTCGCAGGGTCGTTGCAACCCCCTTTTTCGACCGACTATGCACGATTAGAATTGTTACGGAAGCTGCGCTCGATACGCTATTCTGAAATCATTCACGATCGAACAACCGATCGGTGTAGATCATCGTATGGTAGATTATTTTAGAAAAATCATTCTACGGTGCTTAACCCTTACTCTGCGTACAGGGGTGTAGTTACACCCCTGATGAAAACATGCACGAAAAGCTGGCGAATGGAAAATTTCCGAAAAATAGATTACTAAATCAGGATCTAATGTGAATTAAAGATTTATTCGTTTCTGCAACGCGTCTCGACAGCGGCTAGTTATCAACTGTCGAAAGACAGTCACCGCGCGAGTTTGGTCGCAAATGGGGGACGATCGCGACAGCGATGGACGAACTTTACGAACTTGCTTACATAAATATATTATATTTGTTCATAGAGAATTCTTATAAGATCTTCTACCGTCACGAAGATCGACAAAAATATTCCAGAAATTGTTTTCCCTCTGAAATAAATGCGGGGGTGTCATTGCACCCGAGTACAGGGTTAACATTAGAATATATACGTACGTAGAAGGTTAAATTCTCGATGGCAGGACACCTTTCTTTCCCTTTCTTCGCGTCGTATTCATTCTCCGTCCTTTCTCAAATTTGACCGAGCGCCACCGTAGTAAGTTGACCCCGGCGAAGGTCGCATTGTGATGGAAATGCGGAATAATGATACATGAAACAGCGTCGATAATCGAAATGCACTGGATACGATTGGGCCAGGAAAATCTGTACAGCTGGCCAGAGAGCGACGAGATAAAGAAAATGCGTGTTCGAATTACACTTCCGGGAAATGCTCTGGCGGTTTTTCGATGACGCGCGCGCGCCGCGAGCTCCTGCGTAGAAGGTGGAGCGCCGATAAAACGGTCGGCGGCTCTCGGTACGTAGTTGGGAAGAGCAAAGGCGATGCGTCGGCGAGGCATGCGGAATGGGAGCATCGGTAGTGTCCCTATCGACGATTTTCCCATCGAAATCTGACACCGATCCGCTCCGCATCAGTTCCGAATATCTCGCACGGTCTCGGGGACGCGCGGTTTCAGCTCTCCCGGCGAGTCGCGGACTCGTCCGCGGTTCCCCCCCTCGCTTCTCCGTCCCCCGCCACCTCGCCCCGTCCTCCTCTCGCTCCGACGTTTTAAATTTCCCCTCGAGTGTGTCTCCCTCGATTCTCGCGCTACTTGCGTGCATCTTGCACGCGCGCTTCAGCGTACCGCCGCGCAGACAGAAAAAACGTAACGGCAAAAGAAAAACACAGAGACGCGGGGAACGGGAAAGAGTGAGAGAGGGGGGTGGTGGAGAGGAGGGGAGGGGAGGGAGAAGAAGAGAAGAAGCTGAGCGAGCCGGCCGAGCATAACGACGACGACGTCTCCGCGTCGGCCGCGGACGAGTACGATGAATTCGATTTAAACCAGTTTTTACGAGATCGATTACTAGGTACCGGGTCTCGATCGACATGTGGAAATTAGCGTTTCGTTGCGTTGCCCCGGTAATCCGTGACGTTTTAGAACGCCTGGGTGGTGTTTAGCGCGGAGCCGACACGCCGCGCCGGATAGATGCCCCCCCTCACCCTCGCCCCGCGCCTCTTACCAAGCCGCTCTCCGCCCCCCACGCTCGATCGAAAACAGGCTCCCCTTTTTCACGTTCCCTCGGCTTCCTCCGCTGCGCAGACGATGCGATGGGACCGGTGTTGCACGCGTGCTTCTGCGTGCACGCGCGTGAGCTGGCGTGCCCCGTTCGCGCGGAGAAGGAGGAAAACGTCGACGAGACAGGGTACCCGCGATAAACACCGGCGGAAAAGAGACGGACCGACGACAGGCCGGCGAGCGTATCCGCGCGTGTTCCACGTGGAATCGTACGGAATTTGGCACGCGGTTACCTGCTTTCGTCGAATTCATAGAACCTCCTATGTGGCCAGAGAACTTTCGATTTTAACATGGATATGTTTTAAAAAGCGACACTAACAAGTGTAACGCTGGAAAGTGTAAGAAAGAGAGAGATTCGTTCCACATAAGACAACATTCGAGTTGCCTTCGTTTTGGAATGCCGTTTACCAATTTATCATTTCTCAATTAATTTTAAAATTGAAATTTAAAAATTAATCTGCACACCGTTTCATCAATTTTCTCTAGTTCTAACGTCGCGAGGCAACCAACATCATAAGTGGCACTTCGCGCGACCATTTGGACTACTTAACACTCACCGCCGATCACGTGACCGGTTTCTGGTTTTTCATTTTATAATTATTGGAATTACAATGATGCTTTCGCTGGGAATTATCGTACACGTCTTTGTATCCGAGCACGTATTATAATAAAAATTGCAGAAAATCTATATAAATACTATGATGTTGTTTTTTATAATGTGACATTTATTATTTCGTGCCAGACATTTTTAGAGCTCGGTAGGTTCAGTGTTAATCGTCCAACGTGAGCGATATCGAAAGTCGAATGATAAACGTGTCGTTTCAATTTCGAAGTTTTTCCCAGCAACTGAAATACAGTAAATCGTGTTTAACTGCAGGGTTAATCGTATGACTTGGAGATAGCAATCTCGAATTCGAAGATTTTGTGGAACTCTACCGCTATCTGCTAAATGCGGAGGTGGTTCAGCATTCACTTCGACAATTATTTCCAAGGTGAGAGTTTGTTAACGAATCGCGAAGAATAATCTACACTTGAACTAAACAATTATGTCAATAATAAACAATTGAGATGTATGATCCTTGGAATCATATACTCGAATCAATATACAAAAATTTGATAATCGGTACTTCGCAGATACCTCGTGTTCCTGTAATTTTTTTCGAGCAATCCGCGCGACTGGAGTGGCGAATCCTGCGATGGATTCCGCGCATTTAACCGTCACTCTGCCTACGTATATTCTAATGTTAACCCTGTACTGGGACGCAGTCACATCCTCCACAATCTTCAGCCCAAAATGTACAAACGAAAAAAACTATTTCCGGAATATTTTCGATTTTCACGACACGAAATACGAAAATCTAATCGAATACATAAGAGTTCTCTATAAACAAAAATAATACATTTAATAATTTCAATTTTGTCAAAGCATGTCACGGATAGCTATTCCCAAGAGAATGTTGAAAATATTCCGATTCGACAACTTATCAGGTATGCGTTTGTTAGCCCGCGCGGAGCGAAGGTTAAAAGTTAGCGACATTCGCGATTCGACGTCGAGCGACTCGCATATAGCGGTATAGAAACGGCAACCGCGAGAGAGGATGAGGAAGAAGACGGGCGATGAGCAGGACGCGACGACTCGGCTCGACGCGTCGCGTCGCGTCGCGACTCGGCCGGGACTCGCGGACCCTCACATCCTGTCTATGACAGGATGGCTGATGGCTGGTTGGTTGGCCGGCTGGCCGGTCTGTCGGTCGAGTTGGCAGGGCCCTACCCACGGCTCTACCCGCGCGTACATGTGCCAGTCGCCTCTTCGTGCCTCTGAGCCGCCGCGCCGCGCCGAGCCGCGTGCACCAGCGTCCTCTCCTCGTCCCCCTTATCCTCTGCCGCGGCACGCTGCGCCACGCCGAGCCAAGCCGAGCCGCTGCGCTGGTTCCCGCTCGCTCCCTTTTGCCCCCTTTTACGCTTATTCCTCCTGCCGTAGCGTCGCGTCGCGTCGCGTCGTCTCACGGGGGCCTGTTACTCTCCGGAGGATCGGGATTTTTTCGCCTCGGCCTCTCGTCGCAGCCGGTGCGGTGCCTGTGTCGATGCCGATGCCCGGCGTCGGCGGTCGACGACGACGACGACGACGACGCGACGATGGCCACACGATATCGAATCGACTCGCGACGGGGTACGGTACGGACTCTAGCGAGTCGGCGGTCGAGCGAGCTAGCGAGCGTGCGGGACGGACAAGAGAGAGAGGGACAGGGAGAGAAAAAAAAAGAGCGTCGATCGAAACGCCGCGCCACGCCGAGCCGCGTCGAGTCCGCGAGACCGAGACGGAGAGGAGAGGAATCGCGTCGAACGGAGCGAGAAAGAAAAGACCGGGGAAAAGAAAGAAAAAGGGAGATAGAGGAGGCCAGAATAGGGTGGGGCGGCCGGCGCTTTCCAATCGCGAAGCGAGGCCCCTCGCGTTCCGACGACGATCGAAAAAGGTGAGACGTGCCGAAGGGGATATAGGCGCGGACAATGAAGGGAACGGGTGAGACGGAGACGGAACGACCGACGGTCACCGGGGTTCGAGGGAGACGGGGAGAGCGAGTGGAACCCGCGCGCTGCCGCTGCCGACGCCGCCGCCGCCGCCGCCGCGGTCGTCGAGCCAGAAGCAGAAGGAAAACAAGCGCGAGAGAGAGACGGGGAGAGGCGAGAACGTGACGAGACGACGAAGGGGAGCCAGAGGGTAACGCGAACGGACGGACGGACAGACGGGGACGGTCGAGCGAGCGACGACGACGATTTGGCAACGGCTTTTATGGCTTTCGTTGCGATCGGTTGGAAACGACCCGACCCGACCCGACCCGAAACGACTCGGCCCGCCGCGCGCCCATGTAGACGTATGGAGCTGCGCGTATTTCGAAAACAAAGTATTCTGAAAACCTCGATGGCGGGGGAGAGGGGGGAGCATGATCTCCGGAACACGCAATCGGAAAAAACGATTTTCCGGACGCGTCGTTAGAGACTCGAAGAGCCACGCGGATTGCCCCACGGGGCACTGGTCTGACTCCGTGAAAATGTAGAACATCATCACGGTCGAAACACTCCGAGCCGAGAGTAGCAGGTTCTCTTTACTTCATATAATAAATTAAATGATATCGGCGCCAGGTTCGATCATTCTCTTTACTTCGGTGCGCGCACTTGATTCGCCTCCTAGATGATCGCTACGACTTCGATATCGCGAATTTCACATCGATCATGGGGAAAAATCATCTCCAGCAATGTATAAATGACCGGCAGAAGTGTTAGGGAGCCCACGGTGCCGTCGACAATAGGGTCAATAGTAGCGGCGAGCACGAATTAAATCCTGTTGTTGAACAGATCCTCGCGCGCGCGGCAAGATGTTACGCTCTTCTCTATGAACAGGCGTATTCAGCCACGAGTAAACGACGCAATTACGCGAACATTACCCGCGGCCGTGTTGAACGACTCGCGGAGTTCGACTGTCGAGCATCCCACCGGCTGAAGAAGAGGCCCACGCGACCGCAGCATAGAATTCTACCAAAATCTGTCCGGAGAAAAAGGAGTTTTATTGTTACAGATCACCGAAAATGTTAATGTTAAAGTATATTGATATTAATACAGACTCTCGATATTAACGTAGAATAATCGTAGCGAGCCTTTGTTCTCTGAACGGTGTCGTCCCCAACAGGATAAACGAAGTTCTAGTGTACGAGAAAGACATACCAGATTCCAAGTATACGCTACTGTACAAGAGAAAGAGGCACGCGGCATAATTATAAGTAGACAGCGGATCTTTATGCATTTATAGAGAAATTAAGTAAGTGAAATTCAAAATGATTGGAAAATTCAAAAAATTGAAGTTGTCAATATATGATTTCTTCTGTATTAAAACCGTTAAGGGAAGAAATAACATTCAACTTGGTTTCTATTTCTTGCAATCGATGCAGACAATTTTTATTTCGCATAAAGATCCGCTGTCTAATTATAAGATATAACGACGAACAATATCTTTACGTGGAAATTCTATTGTCCAACGATTGATGAACAATGATAGCACATATTCTCAGAGCTGTTCAATTAAACAGCGAAGCTCGCTGTGTTCTCATTTGATTTCTTCCGGTTTTCTATTAAATACGGCCGAGTGCTCCTTTCCTTTACACAGCGGGTGTATATACGTTATCACCGAATAACGAATAATTAGCACGGCCATATTCCATTGCGACGAGGAGAAGATAAACTTAGCTGCGAAGCTGCGCGCGTAGTCGCGCACATTGTCCGCAGATATGTGTCAGCACGCGAGCTCCGCAGACGTCCGCAGATTGTCCGCGAAATTCTGTAGACCGTTCGCAGACTCGGGCAGAACGGTGCCGCGCTTTTGTCCTCCGTTGAAATGGAAAACAAGAGTGTCTACAGGTATTAGTTAATTAGCTGCGACGACTGGTTCGATAAAAAACTGTTATTCCGTAGAATCGAAGATATCCGACATAGATAGAATAGGATCGTATTACAAACATTCCATCCATTGGGTAATGAAAATCCCGGAAAGCTGTTCTCAAAAATGAAAAAAAAAGCATTCTCCAAACCATTACGAGCACATCAAATTCTGAAGAATAAAGGGATTTGATTTCGAGCAGTTTCAGAAACAGCGTGGTCTTAATGAACCGAGGTAGCCCGGCCATCGGGCACAGATTTCAGGCGCGAACGAGGTTGCTCGCGATGTCCGTGGAAAAATGGATCCGATCTGAACGATCGATCGCAACGCGCGTCGAACTCCCGATTTCTCGGGCGCCGACGAGAGCGAGAGCGTTCACGGGGGTAGCTGAGAGCCCCCCTCCCCCGGCATACTTACATTCAGACGCGTACCTAGTACCTGCGGGAGGAGGAAACTGTAACTACCGGCACAGACTGGAAGTATTAGGAGGGAGAGAGAGTCGGTGAAAGAGGAAGAACGCGGGCCGGGGAACGAGGGGAGGGGTGGGAGGGCACGGCGGGAGGGTGTGGCGGGGAGAGAGTGTGTGCGCGCGCGCGCGCGAGCACGGGGCGGGGCGGGAGGAGGGAGAGAGAATAAACTGGGTCAGTGTCGCGGAACTTGAAAACTTCGCTTCCGTAATGTGAGAGCGGCGCTGACTGCCGGCTGGAAGTCGCTTAAACTGCGTTTACGAGTCGGCGGTAGGTAAAACAGAAACACCAAAGAGAACTCGAGACCGAGTTATACCTAGTTATGTATATACTTGTCTCTCTATATGTACGTATAGATATAGAGTGACGCACACGTCGTGGCGGGCGCGCGTGTACGTACACGTACGGATTCAGCGTGGCACGTAGAAGCGAGGGAGAAACGAGTGGAAACGCGCGGAAGAGGAAAAGAGAGAAAGGGCTAGAGGGAGGGAGGAGTTGCAGCGGCGGCCCGGTGGAAGACGTACACGAATGTACAAACTGAAGCACGCTCTCCGACCGATGGTGGGGGGGAGGGAGGAGGGGAGCAGTCTCGTTTGTTGTATCAGCGTTTCCACTGGCGGTACCTCATTGTACACACATCTACACAGACGAGTTTCCTCTCTTCTCTCTTTCTCTCCCTCTATTCCTCGATCTCCCCACGTGCCGGCGTATGTATTATATATCGAAACGTTTCCCGCCACGATTCCAATGTCAACCACCGCGCGACGTGGAACCGGGCGAGCGCGAGGAACCAGCCGGAAGGTCTCGCAAGGTCATCGTCGCTCCACGCGTTTCTAGTCGGAGGATCGTCGACGCGAGCGGCCGAGCACGCGAGCACGCGCGCGCGTCGGAGAAAGTTTTAGGCTCTCATGAATTCTGCCGCGATCGGCGAGAAAAAACAAATAAAAAGGAGAAGAAGAGAGACGGCCAGGCAGCGGCGGAATTTCGGTCGCTCTCCGCTCGGCCGCGGTTCACGGTCCCCGCGTGTTCCGCCTTAACGAGCAGAGATGTTCGGGCTCCGCGAGCTTGTGCGCTGGTCGCGGTAGAAACGACTCGGGTTGGGGGAGGACCGGGGGAGCGGAGAGAATGACCGAAGGGGAACGGGAAGGAAGGGACTTAGGCGGCCGCGATACGCCGGGATAAGAGGGAAGGGAAATGCGCGCCCACGTATAAACGCGTATATCGTGCACGTAAGCCTGAAAACACGGTGGCGTTAGGCGCTTGTTGACGCAGATAAACCGACGCCGGACAGCGTAACGTTGTATTTATAGTCTCCTTGTGCTCTCTAGCGCGCTACTGCCGCGGCTCTCCCGGTTCTCGCTCCATCCTCTCTCTCTCTCTCTCTCTGTCCCTCTCTACTCGCTGCCGTTCTTTCAATTTTTTCCTCGATCCGCGGCGCGACGTGAATTTTTCGCGCGGTGGTTTACGGTCGCGTCGCGAAGCGATTCCGCGAGAAATAATATCGCGGCGATACCACGACGACGCGACGCCGTCGTGCTTCGAAAAAACGCGAGGCTTGCGCGCGAGCGGACCGACGAACGAACCAGCACGCTCTGCCTATCTCGAGATACGATGGCTCGGTGTTATCGCCGCGCCGTGATAATCACTAATTGGCTTCGTGCTACGTTTTCGATTCCCCGCCGCGGCGTACTCGTTCGTTATACAGGGTGTTCTGCTTGCGCGCGTCCTGCGCTTTAGCTTAGGGGATGAATGATAGGGGATCCACGGCGATTAGGTGCAACTCGTGCCGGACGGAAGCGAGACGAATGGGATAGTCTGTTCCTACGGAAACTTTAAGGGACATTCGCACCTCTTCGTTGCAGATCATTGTTGATATAAGGGTGGGCGGTATCGCCGGTTTAAATTCAATTGAAATCGATGCTGGACGATCCCTTAATGAATTCCGAGCAACCGAACGAGAGACCGACGTGGATCGATCGAAACGGGAACGCGGTTGGGGGAAACTCGTGCGCGATGCTCGAATAAAAAAATCGCGCGATCGAACGCGAAGAGGAGAAGAGGAAAAAAAGAAACGATTAGATCACACGGCGGGTTCTCTTTCTCGGCTCGCGATCTCTCCTTCGCAACGTTACTTCGCAAGCGGTCGGCGTCGAGCACGTCAGGGTCTAAATAACCTCTGGTATATCGAACCGTGCCAGAGAATCCGCGAGCGGAGGACCTCGCGAACCAGCGTCGAGTCGAGTCGAGTCGAGTCGAGTCGAGTCGGGCCGCCGTGCCGCGCCGCACCAGCTACGAAGGTCTCTCTCGCAACCGCGGTCTCGTTTTCTCGTTTAATAACCAACCAACCAGCGGGCAGAAGGGGAAGGAGGAAAGACGAGGACCAACGGTGCGGCGAGAGACGAGAGAAGAAACGTTCGCGGCCACGCTCGGTGGAACAGGACGCGCGTTATATTCTGTATGCATGTAGGATAGCGCTGGAAAACGAACCGAGGTGGAAGCTTTTCTTTAATCCTAAGGGTAGCTATGGTCACACGACGTCCAGCGTTCGCTGGCTGTGTACCAACGCCGGACATAATCCAAAATGTACCTGACTAATCACCGGTGCTCAGCTTATGGTCGCTCGTCGAAATCGTTCGTCAATGTGAACTCGCTGAAATTTTCATTATTTCCACACGTATTTGTCAACGACACCGCGATTCGCTGCGATCAAAATGATATTAATCATTGTTACCTGACCCCCGTGTTGGTATTACGCTTCTCGGTATTGTATCAGCGAGAGTACGTGAAAATTCTTTACCGTAGCTTAAAAAAAAGAAGTTTCCAACATACTCGAGGTATCCGCGAAACTGGAACGTTCCTGTGCGAAACGTCCGATGCAAAATCCCGAACGTAAACGTTTCATCCTCCAAAGAATCGCTTGAAACGAAAATTTTCGTTGACTCGGTAGCTTTCTAATAATTGCGTAGATCCACCCGGTTCATTGCGGGTGTGCGAATAGTAATGACCGGGGGGGAGGGAGAAGTAGAGCGTAGCCATGCGTGCACGCGTGGTTTTCACTGTTTCCGCGTACACACGGGCTGGATTCCCGCGGACAGGAGCGAGACGAAGGGATGCGTGGAAGCTCAGGCGGAAGGGAAATAGAGGCTCGCGAGATAGAAGCTCGGTTACTAGCTCGGCGTAGACGGAACGCGTACGTAAGCCCGAAAACACGACGGCAAGAGGCGCGGAACGCGTTATCCAGCCCGCGGCTACCCCGGGCTCCCCCGATGTACGGATCTACCGTCACCAACCCCCGGCATCCTCGCCGACCCCCTCGTCACCGAGGTGCTAGGTAGAGCGTAGATCGAGGGAGTCGGCCGAAGGGGGCGGTGGAGGGGTGGGGAGGGGGTCGACGTCGGTGAGGTCGAAGACGAGGGTGGCAGAGGGTAGGTGGCGAAGCGGAGGGAGGGCAGCCGGTGGGTGGAGAAGGAGGATAGGGCAAGCCGTTATTTAGCCGGCCGCGCGCGCGTCCCTTCGCGACCCAACTCACAGCCGCGCCGCCCTTCGCTCGCCCTCGAGCGCCGCTGTTCTGCCGCCCCCTCATCGCTCACGCCCGACTCTCGACCACCTTCCGCGCCCCGCCGCACCCCCACACCCACCCACGCTCACCCTACTATCCGACAGCCACCTCTAGCTCCCCCACACCCTTCGCTTTTCGCCCTTCTCTCCCTCGGCCATCAACGTTCCCCCGGTCACCCGGTCTCGCTCGCACTCTTTGTTTCACCCGATCGTTTTCTTCCTCCCTCTCCCCTTTTTTTTTCGTGGCCGTCCTTCTTTCACCCTCTCGCAGTCGCACTTTCCCTACCGGCTCTCTGTCCGTCTCTCTTCCTGTTGCCCTCGTCTCTTCGGGACACGCGGCGGTGGCGACTCACGGCTCTTCACGGTGCCCTGACTCCCCCTCCGCCCCTGTCCCCCCGTCGTCGCCCTCGATCTTTCCTCTGCGTCTCTCGCGGTCACTTTTTCTAGTCCCCTCTCTGTCCGTGGTGGGTGCGCGCGTTATACCCACGGAAAACCTCGGCTCGCTCGTCCACGACGAGCCTCCGTCCGGCCGCCCGCCCGTCCGCCCGTCCGTCCGTCCGTCCGTTCGACCGACCGTCCGTCCGTCCGTTCGTTCGTTCGTTCGTTCGTTCGCCGAAATCCCGTGCTAATTAAAGCCCGCCTCGATGCCCGTCGCCGACCGGGACGACAGAGGCCGAGCGCGACGCGACTGCCTCGCTCTTTCGTTCCCTTTCATTCGCCGCTTCGTCTACGGCAGGGTGGACCTTATTTTTTCAACTAGGAGATTTTGAGCACGCCGCCCACTAAACTTGGTCCGTTTCGCGACAAAATGATGTGTAGAAAATTTCAGACCGATCGGACGTCGGGAAGTCGCGGCGAACGCCAAGTTTTCGAATAGAAATTACCTGCAAAGTGCGAAGAGTAAATACTTTATACTTCGAAAAGTGTCAAAAGAATTGCTACTTTCGATAAAATATGTAAAATGTAACATATACGTATAAAATACGAGCATCGGTTAATTGGTATATTGAAAGTTATCGTAATATATGTCTACCTATTATACTACTATGTATACCTATTATCGTAAATATTTTTCAATACGAGCTCCGGAAGACTCCTTCGTATAAAATTTCACATTTATCGCATATTTAACGCGAACGTGTCACGTCCTTCTCTTCTCCGGTTAACTTCATCTTTCGCGAGAATTATTTCCACGGCCGATGACACGATTTTAGGGGGCGCGAAGAAGATCTCGCGGAAAAAAATGTTCAGCAGGTATAGCCAAGGTCCACCACCCTAGTCTACAGTCTACGTCGATCCCGTTCGTCCTGTCCTTCTCTGGCCGCGCGTCGCGTCGGTCGTCTCGTTCGTCTCGCGACGCGACTCGGCGCGGCCGGGCGCACCAAGGAGAAAATTAAGAAGGCTTCGAGCCGGCTCGTTCGGTCCATTGTGCCGCGCACGAGAGAAGAGAACCCCGTCCCCGCGTAACGGGACTCGCGGCAGACGACGACGACGACGACGACGACGACGACGATGCCTCTCCCTCCCTCCCTTCCTTGTCCCTCTCGCTGTACTCCCTTCGCCTCTCGTTTCATCTTTCTCTCCTCCCCGCTCCCTCCTGTCTTCCTTCGCCTCGCTACGCTGCGTCCCAGCTGTCTCCTTTGTGTGTACGCGCTGATCGCGTGCACGCTACCGCCTCGTCGCAGCCGCTCGCGAGCGCGTACACGTACTCGCACGCGCACGCATACTTTCCAACATTTACGTAATTATTTATATCAAATCGAACGTCCGTGCGTCCACCACCGTCGAAGGTTCTCTATCCGATGACACCTGTATATCGTGCACCCTTCCACTCTCCGCTATTATAGCTGTAATCTAATGTCAAACGCGAAGTTTATTCATTCATCGCGCACGACAGGATAATGCACCGGCGTTACGGAATAAGTATAGTTTAGCTGAAATTATCCGAGGCGCGAGTATTTTATGAATTAACAATATCATTTTCCTTTTAGCGTCGGCGCACCGCCGAATAAGAGCGAGACCCTTGGCGGGGCGTGAACTCGGCCGTTTCTCGCGACGCTCTCGAAAGAACTTTGAAACTTAATTGTTCCGTCTTTTAAAATATTACATCGCTACGTATACGCTCTGCTATATTTAATTAAGACGTTCCTCGTACTAAATATTTCAAGCAAGCGTGGGAGCGCTCCGCGTTTGCCCCGAGAGCGACGCGACGTTTCAGGGCAAATGACGTCAGAGAAAGAGATACCGGACTATCTATCTTTCCCTCTCTCTCCCTCTGTGTGTGTGTGTGTCTGTGTGTGTAACGTGCCTTCAGCAGGAGTGGTTTCTTTGCTCTCGGCTTCGACGGAGCGAATGCGATGCTCCACGGGGCAATTTAAGCTTACAAACAAATTTCGATGAAATATCTGCCGGAAAACCAAAAAGACACTCGTCTCGCTCATTAACAGCATACTTTCGAAATATTCTATCTCGGGAATGGAATTATTCAAGTCACCAAAAAGTATATTCGTTTCTCCCGTACAGTGCCGAGACGTGCTATAACCCATTTCCGCACTCCGCTTTCGAATTTATATTAAACAAAGCCTAGAAAAATGTGTGTCTCTCTCTTATGGAATAAAATTTTCATTATTTTTCGAGTGAATATTTCAGGATTAATGTGAATGATCTCGCCTGTGACAGTTTTAGGGATGAAGACGTAATCGGTATAGGCGTGAAGAAACTGGTACATTTCTTCGACTATTATTATACTTGAGTAGTCGTCATTAGATCTTTATGCGTTCATAGCAAAGTGGAGTAGATGAAATCCAAAATAGTTGGAAAATTTTAAAAATTGAAGTTGCCAGCATATGATTGCTCCTTTATTAACACTAAACCTACCGATCACTAAAAATGGCTACTACGCGTTGTCATATAAAAATGATACGATCGAATTTACTTGGATTTCCTGCGATTTTTATTACCACGCGTGCTTAAATATAAAATCGCGTAGAATCATTTCCAATGGAACTATCTTTGCTAAACTCAATAATCGTAAAATATCCGGCAGTCCGGAAAGTTCGTGCTGATTTTTTGTTTCTCTTTTGGAAATTGAACCGCGGCACGTTTGAATTTTCCTTAAAAATCGACACGAACTTTCCGGACAAACCGATACAAAATCTGCGAAACGGTCGATCCAACCAAAATAGAAAAAAATTTGTTTCCTACTGCTTGCAATCGATGCAATTTTTATCTCGCTTAAAGATTCGCAGTCTGGTGATTATCGTCATCGTTTAAATTTATTCTAGACAAATTTAGTTTAAATTTATTCTAGACAAATTTAGTTTAAATTTATTCTAGACAAATTTAGTTTAAATTTAGTTTAGACAAAAGTTTAAATTTAGTTTAGACAAATCGAGCCTTGCCGATGATGAAACGCATTTCAACGATGACATTCCGAAATGTTCGTGTCAATGTGGCAGGTCACGATGAATTCCAGCTAAGTTCACCTTTTCCTATCAACGAGCTCTACGTAGGGTAGCTCTGGCGCTAAACGCGCAACGGCGGCGGCGGCGGCGGCGCCGTCCGAGATAAACTCGCGTTTGCCTTTTATCTAGATACATTCCTCGCGCCTCCCGACTCGCTACTCGCGCGACCGCGAACCACGCTGGCGAAACTGCCTCGTTCCCTCCTCGATCCTCGTCTCGTCGACGCCCTGGTTATCGGTGTGCGAGAGCGAGATCGAACGAAGGAGTGTGCGCGCGACAGAGAGAGAGAGAGAGAGAGAGAACCAACGAAGAGATGCGTATCCCGTCTGTGTCGCCGGACAACGACGATACTGCCGGGAGTAACGTCGACGACGACAACGACAACGACTACGACGACGACGACGACGACGGATCGACGTAGACGATGGCCAGGAATTGCAGATACGCCGCGCCGGCTCCCGGCGAGTTTATCTGCGTGGCACGAGAGCTTTCTTCTTCCTGTTAGCGGCCGCGACGGTGGCTGTACGATTCGATTAAACGGCCTTCGTGGATTTTTCCGCTGGCCAGCTCGCTTTAATTTGCTCTCGGTCGTCCGCGCTCTCGCGTGGCACACACGCGCGCAAAGGACCCTGTGTGTACGCGTACGGCCCGTGTGCCGACTCCTCGCGTCACCGTGTGCGGTCCCTTTCGTATCCGCTCCGCTCGCGCGAGCTCTGTCCGCGCAAAAGATTTTCAAAGGATTTCCATTCCGCCGAAAAACTGTTGGCGCGCGCATTCAAACTCTGCCCTCCCCTCCCTCTCCGTCCCGCCGCATCCCTGTCATCACGCTCCGCGTTGCTCTTCTCTTTTCGTCTCCTCTCGTTCGGTTCCCCCCCGCCCCGTTCGTCTATTCCGCCGCGCCGCGACGGTTCGTTCCCTCGCGAAAGCATTAAACGGTCCCGAGACCGTGGAATCGCGTACGAGGCCGGTCCCGTCTCGTTTAAGGCGCTTTTATACCTGGCCGAGGAGGCCAGGACCCGCCTTAATTACTTCGGGATCATTTTTACCCGGGGATTATTTACGCTGCTTATCGAAGCGTCACGGAAACCGGGCCCCCGGTACCTGAATTCCCCTGGCCGTGCAAACCCGAGAACGGGTGAAAAGATCGGGCCTCGGTTCGGTATACACGGTGTCGAATATTTCGGGGGTTGATTTTACGAGCCGAGGATCAACGACGAGAGGGCGGCGACGGGTTCGACTTTTGTTCGACCGGTGTTCACCGTTCGAGTGCCTCACGGTACTTGTCACCGTGGAATGAGGATACAATTCAGACGAATTATTGTATCTTGAATTTTATAACTCGATCGTGCTTAACCTGTTAGCTGCGATCGACGTGTATACACGTCGATCCAAATCACTGTTGCGGTTCTTTTCGATTACCTTTTCAAAAATTAATTGGTAATTATTTAGCGAATAAAAATCTAATCCCTCCACGGTTTTCGTGAAATTTATTGTACGACCATTTGCCTTGTTCGACGTGTATACTCTTCATTGCTTGATTTTCATTCCGCACCCTGTGACGGACTTTAACCCTTTGCACTTCTTTGTCGAGTCCCACTCGGCATTTTGTCATCTTCAAACCAATAGAAAGATAATAAAAATTGTTAAAAATAAGTAAAGGAACTGTCCCTTAAAGTAAATTTCAAATAAAAATGGCTGGGAGCTGCTGGTAACAAAATTGAAAAATAATTCAGAGTGGAAAGGGTTGAAACTAAATCTGCAGATGAGATGTTTGAAGTTTGAAGCAGTACGGTTTCGAAGAATATCTCCTATGTAGTTGTTAAAATTGCTATTCTAGGATTAAATTTTTCGTATGCAGAAAATACTGTACTACCTATAATTCTTCTGATCGCTGAATACTTGTAATATTATAATTAACAAAGAGAGTTGACCTTCTCTCTGTATACGGTGTGCACCCCAGTCTGATAAAAGCGAAACTAAAAAGCGTAACTTTCAAAAATCAACAAAATTTCACGAATGCTTACGCAAAGTAATTTTTTCTTTAAGTTTTGCTGGAATAATGTACAGGGTCCAATTACGCCTCTGTAATAAGTTTAACATTCGAATAGCTGTACACGGGGAAAAGTTTAAATTGACTAATTTGGAATTCCCAGCCGCGAGGCGAATACGTATTCTTTTTCTTCCGATCCCCATTCAAGATTTCGCGAGTGTACAGACGAACGCTGTAGAGGGCTAAAATATTTGACGCACACACGCATACCGTCGAACATTTGGTATACTCTGCCGGCGGTGTGTGTCTCTTTCGCCTGTGTCTCGAAATCGATGGGAAAGGGGACCCGTTTTCGAACCCGCGTCCTCTCTCGGTGAAACTGGAACGCCCGTTGCCGTTGGTGCCGTTTTTCTTTCGATGGCCGACGCCGCGCCGCGCCGCGCTGTGCCGCCGTCGTTGCGAAACCGTGCCTCGATATTCCGCGCGGTGGCCACCGCGCCGCGCCGGTCGGGTTCGTCGGTTAATTAAAGGAGCAAAAGAACCGGGAGCGGAATAATGAATTCGTGACGCGACAATAGCCGCGAGCCAATAAAATTTGGCGCCCTTCGATGGTCGAGAGAGAACGGGGCCGTGGCGGTGGTGTTGTTTCTCTCTCGTTCCCCCTGCCCCGAATGCCCCGCTCTTTCTCTCCGGTTCTGTCGAGCGCGTTTATGAAAGCTTCGCTCGGCGCGATGCGGCGTACGGCCCCGGTCCGGTCGGCTCGTTTCGTCGGTTATTCACGCGGCCGGAAAGCGAACGCACACGCGCCCGTAAACACGACCTTGCTCTCGCCTCTCGCGATCGCGCAGCTCGCGGAACCCACCCGGGCTACACACGATCATCGCCTTTCGGGAAGAGCTCTGGCCCGGCCGTTCTGGAATTCCAATTAATCTAGCTGTGCGCGCCGTTACGTGCCCGCGCGCACGGCACGGCTCTCCACCCTCCACCGCCCCCCACCCCCTCCGTCCTCCCCTCGTTCTCCTCCTGCCGCCCTCTATCGCTTATCGTCCCAGGAATAAAAACCGCACCGACGATGCGAATTAATTAACTTGACGACGCGGCCAGGAAACCCTCATCCGTCGAGCGTAATTGGCGGACGGGTGCGCGAGCCAGCGAGAGAGCTACCCGCGCCACCGGAGAACACGGCCGACACCGATCGACGCGAAAGCACGGCCTGCCAGAAAACCCACCCCTCTCTCCGACCGAAACGCCGGATCGACCTATAAAATATGCTTTATGAATATATTGGCTCTGGGGCAGCCACCCGCTCCGTAGCGAGCGCGCGACGCTACGAGAAATTCAATTGCCGAGAGATGATTTCTCTCCCCCTGCGAATCAGACTTCAACCCCTACCCGTCGTCCTGTGGTTTTACGGTGTAATTCGGGGTTTTACAATGCCAATGGAGGTTGAAAAGGGCTCACGAGATAATATTCTGATCAATGCCGGAACTAGAATACTAATAATCATTTTTGAATTTATTATGTCGTTAAAGTTATCCCGTAAATTAAATTATGAATAGACTGACAGAAAAACATACTTTTTTATCAAATCAAAATGTCAAATTTAAATAATTGAACGAATAAAGGGAGCCCAAAATTATGTTTTGCGGGGAGGGGCCCGAAAATTTGTGGTTCCGTCACTGCTTCGTCGAAGTCTCTAGCGAACTTCCAGCCAAACAAACTGGTCGAAGGATCGAGACCTTTAGGTACTCGAGATCTCGCTGTGGAGCCTAACTGGAGCAAATACCTGAGAGGTGTCACGCGCTGCAAGTGGGTTACAAAATCTATCTAAAAATCTATAAAGCCCCAAATATGGAGAACTACCGTCTGAAGAGTCAATCAAGATATTACTTTAATTGGATGACTAATTAAAAGAGCAACTCGAGAGTTTCTGGACCTTTTTGCTCCCTCTTGTTTTCGATTTAGAAGTACATTCGAGAATCCCAAGTTCACCTCGAGTATGAAAAATCCTGTTACTCAACCCCGAAGAGCAGTAGTAATGAAAGTATTCCTATGGTTTTCTCGTATACAGTCGTGGGTAAGGGTCCGTGGCCGACAACAAGAGTTAAGTATGAGATGTTCATTAATTAATTACCTCAGTCGACTGAACCGATTATAAGGCGACAGCGCAATTTATCCGACTTGGCCAACCGTGGTAGTGGTTTGCGCCCTACCCATTTCCGAATTGGAGATACAGGAGGAAAGCCTGAGATACTCCACGAATTGCTGTACAGACCAAAACAACATTAAGTGGCTCGCAATTCATCCATCAGAGTACACACTGTGTAATTACTATGGGTCTTTATGCTTAATTGCTGTTTTCATAGCTCGGTTTATGAAAGCTAAATTCTGGGAAAATTCTCGTTCGCCGATCGAATGGTTCATTATGCCAAAAATGAGAAAAAATATTAACCTTTTTCATACGCATGCCCCGTTATATTAGGTTGTCCTAAATGTTTCTTTCATCAACATGCACGAACAGCACAATCTTCTGTTCGTTAATGTTTTATTATTCCTTGAGTTTCCCTTTCTCGACAGTTTTCTTAAAAACTGCTCTAAATTTCCGTCGTGCACATCGATCGAAAACGAAACGAACTTTTGGGACAACCTGATATTTTACAAATTTCACGTTAAATAACCAGCAACAAGTTGAAACGGCGATCGTGAATAAAATTAAAAGTGTGCCTTTGATAGTATGAGCCTCGGCCGAAACATTCGGGGATGCGATTTATGCGTTATCATTTCAAGTGGTTCAGGACACAGCCCAATTACCATCCGACAGTAATACTCCGGTAGTTTCTTTGGAGGAGAACGCTTAAGCCAATTTCACATATTATCGTTGGTTTGAAAAGGTTCGCAGGGTGTGGAGACCGTCTACCCCATTACTCGGGGATTAATCGCTGATTCATGGTTCCGGAAGTCAGATAAGCCGAGGAACATTTTACGAAATCGCGGGCAGAAGAGCCGACACGATTTCACGAGAAAAATTCCAAAACTGGTCGTCGTCCCTTGAGAAGGTGATCAGCGGCGTGAACCGCGGAGGATCCATCTGCGACACGATTTATCAAAGCCCGATGTAGTAGATTAAACACGGACGCGACAATCAACGGGGGATGGTTCCGATCGGGCGATCTTCGACTGGGGAGAAGACGGCCCGGCGAGCGGTTGGAGCGGAGGGTGGGGGTAAAGATTTTCATCAATCTGTAAACTCCCAGCGAAATCCCTCGACCTATCCACTAAATATTTCAGAGAGCGCGGGGTTAAAATATCCCCCGCGATTCCTTCGATTTAGCGGAGGGGTTGCCGTGGAGAAGGGGGAAAAATGTCGGCGTGACGGATGGCGTGGCCTGGAAGGTACGTGGCCCTAGAGGAGACCGGGTACGGCGTTGCGCGTTTCTCTCGCGTGAAATTTAAAGGCGGTCGTCTCTCCTCTCGGCCGTGTTCGCGAGAAGGGACTGGGCCCTCGATCGATCCGTGCCCGCATCGTCGCGACCGTGTAGAAGCGGTTGTTTGCCGGTGGCTGGCCACCATAGCCGCCGCCTCCGTCGTCGTCGTCGTCGTCGTTGCCCTCGCCCTCGACGTCGACGTCCTCGGGTACTACCGAACGCAGCCAGCCCCGACGACCAGCGAGTCCGGCACCTTTGGGAAAACTTTTTATTCTAACGTTTTTCCTATAATCTCGAATAATTAACGGCGACCCTTTGGACTGGTCCAGAGGCCCGCAAAGTCCGCCGGCGTAAGACGTCCACTCGCGTCCGGAGCGACTTCCTCCCTCGTCCCTCGAGTCCCTTCCCGTCCTTGGCTCCCCTCGTCGAGGACTACTCTCTCTCTCTCTTTCTCTCGCTCTCTCTTCCTCCGACGGCGTATCCTTCCGAGAAACACCCGACGCTGCGTGCTTCTACCTCCGTTTTCTTCGTCGTCGACTTAACGGCCGCACCTGCTGCAGAGCCTCGCCTCGACTCGCCTCGCCTAGTTTCGGGCGAGCGCCGCGTCGCGCGAATTTCTTCCCTTCGACGATGTGCCCGCCCGCGTGCGCCCGGAGACCGTATTTCCGCTCGGCGCGCGCTTCCCTTTCAGACGCTGGAAATCCTCCGTCCGGCGGGGGTTGGTCGCTTTAAGGTCGATGAACACTGGCTCTCTCCCGGAAGCGTAATCGCGAAGAAAAAAAAAAAGAAAATTCTTCTTCCCTTCCCGCCGACCCCCCCCCCCCCCGGACCCTGTCGCTCGTCTCTTTCCCCGACCGTCGCTCTCCTCCGCCTCTCGCTTGCCTTCCCCCGGCTCGTCTTTTAATATCGCGGAGATGAGAGGATTTGTCTCGGAATCGCGGCGTCCTCCCGCGTCTAATCTTCCGCAGAGCCCGCCGCGGAGACACGGAGTCTACCTTGTTCTAAGTAGTGATTATTCCGGGGAGAACGTTCGAGGATGTTAACACGCGGATCGTAGGTGTCCGACGATGAATTTTTTCATATTCGATGGTCACCGGTTGCGATTCCATGACGCGAGATAACCGTATTCAACGCGCGCAAACGCATACGTAACGAGTTGCGCGAGAGTACTCGAGTACTCGATTTAACGCCGGACCTACCGAGCGTTAATAGTGTCGCGTCCGGTAGTCCACTAATAATAACTAATTATTATTAATGTAAATAATAATAACATTATAATAATTAATAAAATAATACGCTAATAATAACTAACAATTTTTAATGTATTTACAATCATTTTTACAAGTATTATCGAACCACTGATTGTTAACTTCTCGAACGTTATATTGGGTTGCGATTGATAGCATAAGATGAAAGATGAGATACATTTCCAAGGTTACCAACCCACGCAATTATTTCAAAACCAAACCCCGCTGCAAGTTCAGAAAAACTCTACTTAACAAATCGAAACGCTGCGAAATCTATTTTATCTTTCCTTTTATTCTATCGCTCGCAACCCAATACAACGTTCAAGAACAATGGTTCGATAATACTTGTAAAAATTATTGTAAATACATTAAAAATTGTTAGTTATTATTAGTGAGCGGACCACCGGACGTGACAATAGTAACTGGTGCACGTTCCCTTATAAAAACGACAAGATTGATTTTACTTTCGCGGTTCCTATCGTAATGCAAAGATTATTATTATTGGTGCTTTTCTCCACTTTGTTCAACCCACAATTCAATAATATTTTTTTGAGAATGGTCTAAAATAAGACCGAAACGTCGTTAATTATATTGCAAACATGCTATTAAATAGTAACATTTGATCGAACCCGAGCGCCGAAAACATTAATTGATTTCAACAATTTACGATCGATAAAAAAAATTGAATATTTGTAATACAAAGAAGTTGTGAAAAACGTTGTGAAATCAATTGATTGTTATTTCAATAATAGTAAAATAAAAAATCTAGAACCGGTCATTTGACCAGTCGCTATAGGTTAAACGAAAAATTGAAATGTTGATATTTATAGGTTTACTGCAAGTTCGCAGACAGCTAAACGGATGTAATTATTTTTATAACCTATTCACTGCTGCATTACCTTATTTGTTCGAACGACACCCGGAGTAAAAGTTAGTATTGAAATTATCAGTAATAACAGTAATGAGATAGTTTCGACAATTACCATTAACCGAATTACCCCTGTTCATGAGTCAGACATTCGTGTAAATGCGAACCCTCGAAAACAAGCTGTTTACCATAAACTTTAAGAACTTAACAATGGCGCACCATTCTTACCGAAATAGCACTCGAGAAGTGAAATACCGATTAGCGCATATTCATTTCAACAGATACCGAGCGAAGCCGAAGTGTTCATTCGGTAGACAGGTCACCTTATGCATTGTTGCATTAAATGGACGGCCTTCGAATGACTCCGCCCTTTGTCCGAATGCTTACCGTTGACCTCCGTGCCGCGCAGAAGAGTTACTCTCTTAGCAACTTACCCTAATTATACGAACAATAATTGATGGGTTCGGGGTAAATTGTTATGGAGGTACGCGGAGTTGAATGGAAGGTGTAGTATTGTTTGTTGTCGATGGCACTGAGTCACACTGGCAATAAAAGCGGCCTTTGAAGTTGCGTTAGTTGAACGAAGCAAAACTCGCAATACCGTCCAACGCAGATCTAATGATATTTCTGTACGTGGAAATATTTATTGACCGCGTTTCATAGGATTTCTATATTTTTCTTAATTTTTATCTATCCACGGTGACGCGCAATTTCAACTGGGGATCGCAGTTAGTCGAATTCCGTCGATTCCCCCAACGGAACGCGAGGACGACGGTAACGATCGTCGAAGCGCGTCGCAAAGGAAGGACGCACCCCGATATAAATCGAGAAGGACACTCTCTCGACGCGGTGTTACGTAATCGCGTCGCGCAAGCCACGACCGCGGACGCGCCGCGGTGTGCCTCGGCGCGTACATATCAACCCATTGGACATTACGTGAGAACTTCGCACCTAGATAACCGGAATACTGTACAAAAATTTTTGAACCAAGAGTGTCGAGGGAGAAACAGAACTATCCTATTTATTTTTTTATTCGCTGCGCGCCCTCAAGGTCACTCGAAGGTGAACTGCTTAGGTGTTCGTTGTAGTTTTCTATGTATATGAGATCTATAATCCAAGTAAATTTCGTTTGAATCATTTTTTTTCTAGCTAGTCTTCGAACCACCACTTTGAGGGGTAATTTCACCATTCTGTCTTTCCACTGCTCCAAAAATATGTGTAAAATAGTTTTTTCTGGACTATTCTATATCCCAGTGGCGGGACTAGTATACCCCCCTCCCCGCAAAATTTTGGGCCTAACTGTAAAATATCGTTTTGAGCTCCCTCGCAAAATATAATTTTGGGCCCTCCGCAAAATATAATTTTGGCCCCCCGCAAAATATAATTTTGGGCCCTCCGCAAAATATAATTTTAGGCCCTCTGCAAAATATAATTTTGGGCCCCC
>CM052221.1:5385743-5490823 GCA_028454225.1 Lasioglossum leucozonium | reverse complement strand
CCCCCGCATTGCGCGGTATCGTAGTTCCGCCCCTGATATACGCATAGTTTCATCGAATTCGGTGATCGCCACTCGCACGATGTTCCTAGTAAGTAACGGCAATTAAACGAGAGTAGACAATTAACAGAAGTTCGAAATTTCCTGGCAGTGACCAACGTGACTATAGGATCGAAGTGGGGCGTTACGCGGAGTCGGCTGTCTCTATGTTCTCTTTATTCGTTTCCCCGGTGTCCGCGGCGAGTGTGACTCGGCGTCTCGCGCGATCTCTCGCACGGCTGTTATTCCCTTTTGCCTCTCGCGCGAGAGTACGCGGATACGCGATCTCGTTGCATAAGGCCCGAGCCAGCGCGCAACTACCTGTCGTCTCCGTGCTCCAGGCGCGTTATATTTAACCAGGGCAGCGCAGACTCTCTCTCTCTCTCTCGCGCGCGCGCTCGTTGGATCCTCCAACACGTATGTATGTATTTTTTCCCGCCGTGGCTGCGCTACCCGGCGACCGGCCCTAGCCGCGCCGACTCGCGCCGACAGACTAATTTTAGAAGTTTTGAATTATGTAATACGCGTGTACCGGAGATGTTGCGTGTACCGTTCGCCGAGCAACGATCCGTGGAATCGCGATCGCGGATCTACACGTCAGATCGTACGCGACGTCCGCGCTCCGTGCCTCGTCGGCGTCGCTCTTTCAATAATTAAGGGAAACTTTTTTTTCTCTCGCTGAATCTCAAGACGACGGAGTATGTACCTCGAAGAAGTTGTTCATCAATTTATCAGATTAATCACCGTCGCTAACGACTAGACGGCGGATTTTACGCGTTTACGACAAAAATGCGTAATTTGAAACAGTAAAGACATTAGGAGAATTTAAAAACACGGCTATAATATTTTCTATTAAACATATATTAACCCTTTGCACTCGAGCCTATTTTAACAGGAAAATTAAACGTTTCCTCTGACCTTGAATAATTTCATTCTACGTATGATTTGTTTTTTCATTTCTCAAATGTTTAGTAATTGATTAGATACAAACATATTTAATGATTTAAACAATATTTTGAATAATTGCAAAGTAATTTTTAGTGGCGACTCTGAGTCGCCACTCGAGCGCTAAGGGTTAAGAAGGAAAATAAATTTCTATTTCGCTCTAATTTGTTGCAGTTCAGATGGAAAATTTTCATTTTGCATATGAAAATCCGCTGTCTATAATTAGCGAAGATGGTTAAAAGGACTAATTTCAAATTGTTTACCATGTTCTTTTAGAATTCTTAGCCGTTTCGTTTCGGTTTGTTGCAACTCGGTTAGACAATTTTTATTTTGCATAAATATCCTCTGTCCACAAATTACTTCGATCGAAAAGCAAAGAAAAAATTTGATAGAAAAATTGTGCCATCCATATACGACCAACCTGGTATAATCAATGTACTATTGCCTCTTTAATCGACGCAGTTTCAGCTCGCGACATAGCGCAGCGCTATTGAATGAAAATTATTTTCTATTCAGTAGATAATGCCACTTGACCAAAGACACAGGGGAGCTGATGATGAACGCTATCATGGGAGAATTGTAACACTGTTTTTTTAACGAATGTCCATCATTAAAATGATGATTTTGTTACTTGCTTGAATTTCGTGCGCCGTTTATCGATAATGTTTCCGAAAGAAATTCCTCGGGACGGAATCGTGCTATTTTAATGAGCTCGCGTAACGATAGAAACCCATGGGCCTTCGCTTTGTCTCGCGTCGGACAGCCAGGATCAGCGTAGCGGACAGACCGGTGTACGTCCGCGCCGATCGAAGCCGCTCGGAGAACGTGGATACAGACGATACTTTACTTGGGGCTGTGGTCAATTAATTTTCCTTGATTCAATTACCGATTCCAATTGCGATTTGTCTCGATTTTGGGGCAGATCGGAAGCTCGTCTGTTCGTTTATTAAATAATTGTTTTAAATTCCTTGCTTCGTATCACGTTCATCGCGTGAACGAGCGATGCGAATTTCAAAATTTAATCAACCAATTTTTTATTATTTCTCGTCATCAACACCGCTTTGCACAGCCAATCATAACAACTCAGTATGACCTTTCAAAGAAAGAAACTTCGAACTATCGATATAATGATGCGAACGCACGCCCCAATTTATTCTCACCCTCAGGTCAGATACTCCGTTATTATTATTCTCCTTTTTTTTTTTATATCGATCAAATGTCTATTTTTATGTAATGAATATTTATCCTGTGACGCGAACGTAAACTTGAAATAGCTATTAAAAGATGTTGATGAGCTTTCCACCTTATTTTGAAACACGATGCCGCCGCTTGGTTACGTAATAAAGAAACTGATTCACGGGAAACGTCATTCGCGGTGATCCAACGGCGACGAATCGAACAGAAACGTCTGCGAGAATCGGATAATCGCGATTACCGAGAGGAGCTCGATCAAGTTTATATCACAAAGACCGAAAGCAAACAGACGATCAGTTTAATGGGGCAGTTGTGTGACCACGTTAATCCGGCATTGACAATCGACGGCCCTGTCCCTTGTCCGGGTCCCTCGTTGGTCAAGTGATCTCCGGCGAGTCGGGGGGGTGAGTTCGACAAACAAAAATAATAAGAGGAGCCGCCGTATACATACAAAATCTCGATGAAAAGCTTCCCGAGCTGCGGTGGGAAATGCTAATTTCCGAAGGAGGCGCGCGGGAAAACGAACAAGCGTAAGAACCTCTGCCCTCGTGTCGTCCAAAACTTTGTCCACCGTCACGTGCGTATGCCCGAGGTCCTCCGAGCCCTAGCAGAGAGAAACCGATCGTTCGCCTGCGTCACGCGGCGCGTTGCGTTGCGTTGCGTTGCGTCACCGGAGGCGTTAAAATAGGATTTCGCCGATCGAACACGAGCGACGCGAGCAACGCCGCGGGCATTCGAGAGGCGAACGGTCCTCGAAGAAAAGGAAATCTCAGGTGAAAGAGAGAAAATAAAGAAATAGTAGGAAAGGAGAGAAACACGCTGAGAACATCGGCGACGGAGGGGCGGGAGGGGGGCCGTTTCTAGAGGAAACCGGTGGCCGCGGGACGCGAGATAGCGGCGTCTAACGGCGTCCGAATGCGAGACGGCTGCCCAGCGCGGCGCGGCGCGGCGTCCGCATAATTCCTCCCGCTGCTGGCCCCCTTCCCGCGGCCGGGGGAAGGGGGAGGGACCCAGTCTCGAATTCTTTTTCTACGAAGTGACCTTTACATTCCTAATCGTGACCACGCGAATTCTTCGTGCGTCCTTTCGGCGTTACCTGGAGGACGGTGGCGGCGTGTGGCCGCGCCATTTCCAGCGCGCATGCCTTCTGGCCATCTTCGTGGCCGACTGTCTCTCTCTCTCACTCTCTCTCTCTCTGTTTCTCTTCCCCTCCTCCTCCCACTCGTTCTCCCTCTACCGTCTATCAGCGTCTCCTTCGCACTCGCTCCTTCTGTGTGTTCGTGAGAGCCTGCAGCCTCTGACGGGAAGGGCACGATCGGAAAATTAACGACCCCTCGAGCGTTAACTCCCGACTCCGAGGTCGGTTCTCGGTCCGCTCGTTCGTTAAGTCCCTCCTCGAGTTCTCGCGACTCACGCCGCGTTTTCAGCTATCGCCCTACCTCCCCCTCGCCTCAAACCCACCGTCCCCCGGCCCCGTCCCCCCGCGCCTGCCACTGCTCCTCCCGTTTCCCTCCAGACCCTCTGATCCCCTCTGGTCCCCAAGAATCCTCTTTCTCGCTCCAGCTTGCGATCCGTTAACCCCCCTTGTCCTCCTCCTCTTCTTCTTCTTCTTCTTCCCTCCGTCTGTCCTGGGTTCCTCCGGCGTTCGACGCTGCTGTCCCCCCCCCCCTCCGCCCCTCCTCTCTTATCCTCCCCCTGACCCCTCGTCGTCTCCTTTCGTTTCCCCTAACCATGCCACCGGCTCTAACCCCTCGAGCAACGAATCGGAGATTGGCGGAGAGACCGGTCGATTATCTATAATCGATAGGAAGAACTATCGATCGGTGTGTACCGGTAACCGCGCGGTGCGTGTCTCGCTCGCCGACTGACATTTATGCCCCGTTCAACTGTTTCGCGTGGATCGTATGCCCGGCAACAACAACAACGTCGTCGACCACCGGCAAAAATGGGTTAGATAACGCCGCGCGCGATTTACGAGCCCCTGTCCGGAGCGCTTACTCGGCACGGCGGAGGAATGCGCGCCGCCGAGTGCCCGCGAGCCAGTATCGAGACAATGAGCGGAGAGCGAACAGATGTTTCGCCGGAACCGCAAGTGAACCGGCTTTCTTTCGCGCTTCGTCTCCGCCGCGACAAAGGGAACCTCGATCGTTTACCCCCACCCGTGCCGCGCGGGCCCCTTATTTCGTCGGCCGGAGCGAACAAGTCGCGCTTCAGAGGCTCTCGCCACGCAGCTCTCTTCCGCGCCGCCGTGGCTGTTTATGAAAATTCATGCGCCAAGGAGACAAACACCGATTCAAATCATCTTGAATGCGA
The DNA here is from genome assembly GCA_028454225.1 of Lasioglossum leucozonium. Taxonomy (NCBI): domain Eukaryota; kingdom Metazoa; phylum Arthropoda; class Insecta; order Hymenoptera; family Halictidae; genus Lasioglossum; species Lasioglossum leucozonium. Next base: position 5,486,335 of record CM052221.1, on the reverse strand, counting down.
AACATTTCTTTCTTTTTCTTCTATGAGCATTGGGATCGGTGTGAGGAACTATCGTTTTAGCGCGGGCGCACCGGCGCGTTCGGAAATTTCACTTTCGAGAGAGGGGAAAGCCGATCTTTATCTTTCAGAATGAAATCCGTAAGATTTTTTGGTACTTTTCCGTTAGCCGGGCGAAACCTAACCTAGACCAATAATTAAAAGTATTATTTTTGGGTAAAACTATTTTGTTTACAATTCATTAATATTTGTAATTATATATGCTTATAATTATTGGTCTGGGTTAGGTTGCGCCCGGCTAACGGAAAAGTACTGATTTTTTTAGTTGGAACAGTATTCAAGTGGAGTATCGTAGAATTTTTTTAAACCGGAAACAGTAAAGAAATAATTGCTTTCCACCTACCACTGCCGGTTTTATATTTTACACTCTATAATTATTGAAATTATCAAGTTTAGATGGGAATTGATTCGATTTTTTTTATCCAAGCACATATTGAAATGAAAATTGCACAAATGAATAGAGCCTTGTCATGTTTATAAGCTAAACCAATTTTAATCGCTTTCAGTGCTCGGTAGGTTTAGTAATTGAGAAATCGAGGGAATGGTATCAGAAATCTCGAACGAACTCCGAAAACAACCGAAAGTATTTCATTTTTTCATTTGACCTGAACCCGGTACGTGAAACCTCTGGAAGGAAATGAAAGTTTTCACGATAGACTCGTGGATCGTCTCCGGCGCAAGGAAACGCGCGAAATAATAAGTACATACTGCCGAAATAGGAATAAAGGGCAGCGCGCTGTGAAGCGTGCGGGACAAAGGGTAGGAAAAGGAAGAAGGAGAAGCATGAATTAATTAGCGAATGAATCGGGTAATTGAAGATAGGCGAGATTGACAGGGCAAGACGTGCGACAAAACAGCGAACAAACTGCGCTATAAATAATGGATCTGCGATCGTTGTCAAAAGGGTGGAAACTACCCGGTGTCCCGGTGGCAGACGTGCTAAGGACACGTCGTCGGTGGAAGTTTCGCGAGGGATTCCACAGGGCGCGAGAGAGAGAGAGAGAGAGAGAGAGAGAGAGAGAGAGAGAGAGAAAGAGGAAGTCTCTCTCTCTCTCGCGGCGTCCTCTGGTGTATGGGTGGTTCCTTTGTTCGTCGGCGTTCCGTTTCGGGCCGAACGTGTTCGGCTCGCGACCATCTGGCGAGCAAGGATCGTCTTACGGTCGCGTGGAAAAAGGTTCCGCGGGAATTGTGTGGGTTTCGGGGGCTGAACGGCCACCGAGGGGCTAGGCGAGGGGCGCCAGGGGGGCCGAGGGAGAGGTTTGTCGGGAATCGGGTTGGTTCGGTTCGTTGCTCCTCCATTTTAATTCGTCGCTCTCTCGCCGCCCTCCAATTTCCTCCGAGCGCAGGTAGCTCCTTGCCCCGGCATGGCATGGTTGCGCGGCCCTCGACGAAAATCGATGGGAAAGCCCCAGAGAATTTTCACGAAAACACAAGTCACCCCCGATGGGTAAATGAAAACGGAGGATCGCGCGTCCCGCCGTGAAAGATGTTGATCGATGCCGATACAGCCTGCACGGAAATTGAGCGCTCGCCCTTAGCTCACCCGTTCCAGCACGCTCTCTCTCTCTCTCTCTTTCTCTCTCTCTCTCGCGCTCGTTTTTGCTCGCCTTCCACCAGGAAAATGACCCTCCAAGCCCTCTCTGATTTCGACATACTTTTCCAGAACGACCGTGTGCCTATCGCTATTAACGTACCTCGAATGCGAACACCGGACACTCGATGATCGTTCGGGTAATTTGAGTTTGTGTGCCTTGCGAGGGCTTTTAGTCGACTGACCCCTTCCCCTCCCCCTCAGATTATGATAAAATTTACATACGTTGTTTTCTCAGCGGTTATATTTCATATTCAGGAGATGAAAATAGGTTGTATTTGGGGATCCATTTTTTCCAGGCGCAGTAATTGTCCGGTAGTCAACAGACCGGAACGTAAATTCACTGTATATCACGGTGCGTGGGACACGATTATTTAATTGATTATAATATTTAAGGACAATATTTGAAAAATTGTATATCGTATAGAAATCTTCCATTTATTTTCTGTTTTCGTGAATTAGCTCTTTGAAAAGAAAATTCGCGTAAAGGTCCATGTAATGATGAGACCATGGGATTTTATATATACATACATATATATAAACGTTTTTTATACGCTGAGAAATTCAGTCATTCCCTTTGAAGTTCTTAGAATTGATCGTTCCTTTCATTTCAGTGGATTTTCTCAATGTTGGCTACTGAGCTGTGACTGCGTACGCCTTATTATTTTCGTCTATTATGCAGACACAAGAGGCGGAATTCTATTTTCCCCGTTTGAATTTTACGCTTTCTTAATAACATTTATATAGCGTTAAACTAAATTTCTCTTCACACGATATCTCACTTGGTAGTTTCAAATATTCTACATATATTAACATGAATAGCATCGTCAACATTTTATTTCTGGTAAATATAATCAAATTACCGTTGGTTTAAATTTCACGAGCTGCGTTGGTAGAAAATAGTGCACATATACTAATAAACATACTAATAAAACAATTTATTATTTTTTCCCCGATCAATGCTTTAACTATTTGACGCTTCAACGATTACATATTAAAATACGAACTCCAAGAAGAATAGCAAATTTTTTTTTAGATTTTTGGAAGCCTGGAACAGTAAGGAAATTGAACATGCTCGCCCAGGGACAATAATAATACTTAAGAATAAACAAAGGCCCGAAAAAGCGCGGAAATGATACTAAAAACTAAAACGGGGGGCGAGAAGAACTGTACGGGTTTCAAGGACGTGGGGTGGGGGAAGAGTCCTTTCCAAGAAACGCGGAAAGGTTGGAATCTTTTCGTGGCGACCGAAGCACAGGCAATCGTCAATATTATTACCAGTACTCGAGAGCTCGGCCGCACTCTGCTTTTCTTCGCATAGAGCGAAGTATCCTAAAAGAAACGTCATCCTCCCCACCCTAATAAAACCTCAGCCACCCTTCACGACTTTGAATGTCGTTTCGCATAACCGCGAAAACCTCACCCGCACGTTTCGATAGCGAAAAAACACTCGCGTTGATTCCACCAAACGAATCGGACAAATGGCGGCCAGTTGCCTTTCAATCTTCTCGTTCTACTAGGATGCTATGAAGTTCACTCGACTTTTCCAGCCTCGCCGTGCCGCGCCGCAAACAAGTTTTCCCTCGAGCATCTATTATTTTCTGAATGGATTACGAGTGGCCATCTCGGCGTCGTCCGCGACACGATCAATCGATTCTATCGAAGCTGGAAAAAAGTTCATCCGCGAACTTCCGGCCTGCGAGAAAGTATCGATTGTGCCCCGCGCGTACAGAACTTTAATTATTTATTTTCTTCGCGATCACCGAGTTTCCGTGTACACGCTTTATTAATACTTCACGGACACCGATAGGGACACCAGAGTCCTGCGGAAGTGGTTGAAAATTCCTGGCAGGGGAGGGGAAAATGAGAAAGAGTGGGGGCAGGTTGAGTGGTTCCCTCGCTAGAGTATCGGCCCGGGGCCGAGATTAAACGAATAACGATCGAACGGGAAGGAGGAACTCGAAAGTTCGGAGGCTTATGAAGATCCCGCGCCCGGCTAGAACAAGTTTGAACTGCGCGCGGTGGAGGGGCGAGCAAAGGGAGCGAGGAAAAGGGGATCTTTCCACGCGACACAACCGAGCGGAAGACACCCTTGCCTCGGCCAGCCTCTTACGAAATTTAATCGAGCCATTGTCCTACCTAATTCCTTCGTGGAAGCTCGATATCGGTTGCCGCAATAACTCGTGCCCGCGAACCACCTGCTCGGGCCCCCGGGCTAAGACCGGGCAACTGCGACGCGGCGCGACCCGACGACGACGCACCGAGCAAAAACCCGATCGCCTCTCGCTTGCCCGGCCGCGTCCGTCCGTTCGTTTGTTCCCCGCCGAAATCGAGCCGTTTGCGAGATATCTGATTAATCGCGCGATCGCTTCCCGTCCCGTGTCCCCGGCTCTTCCCCATTTCTTTTGTCCAGGCCTGATCGTCCGCCGATTAAGACCGACCGAAAGTCGATTTGTAGTTTCGACGTTCAAGGATTATTGTAATGCGTCTCGGATATCTCCGCCGATAATCGTCCCAGAGCGAACAATTCGCGAGGACCGGTGCGCGAGCTTCGACTATCGATCATTTTCCAAAACAAGACAAAATCCCGACATTCGTCAGTCCCCGATCTTCAACCCCTTGCGCGAAGGGGCTGAAACGTACAAAACGGTTCCTCGCGGTCGAAGGTGTTCGCGCCTTAACGTTGCTCAACTATTTTAATTGCACCCTGCTCAGTCCCCGCGATGGCGCTCGTTAACCCTTTCAATGTCGCTTCGAACGGTCTCAACCCGGACTCTATAATGGAGCATTAATACTCTTTGAAAATCTAAAAAACGGCGGTGCGTATTTTTCAATTCTCACGTTTCCCATTGTAAGGCCCCTCTGAACGTTTTCGAAATTTCATCCAGCGAGCGTAACGATCGGGTTCTGTTGCGAGGAAGACTAAGATCGAGCTACGGATCTGATAAAACACAAAATTTCTCGTTAACGCCATACCTACCGAGCTTTTACAAATACATGCTTTATAAAAATAACAAGATTGAATTTATTCGAACTTTGCGCGCTGCATAATATCCACTAAATAAATTAATTCCGTAATAAAAAATCCGTAACCGGTCGTTTGACCGGTAGGTTTACGATGAGACGCTTTCCGAAAATGTTTTTCGAAACGACTGGCCCCCCGGCGATGAATACCTGTAACGCCCCGATTTCCAACCCCCCGTGTAACAGCCCCACCCCCCGGGGGCCGGGTGCGAATTAAAACAATTCCGTGAAACTGTCCTTGCGATCCATGCCCGGAGGAATATCGCGGCACGGCCGTAAAGCCTAATTTCCAGGCATTAAAACGCCCGGTAACCTCCTCACGCTCGCTGGAGCCTGATATTCATATATGCGCGGCGCACGGCTGTTCAGCTTTTTACGCAACAAAGCGCACCGAGGTGATCCATTCTACGATTATTGCGCGAGCGTTGTGTGTTCGTCGGTGTTGGCCGCGTGCTGCAGGAGGGCGGAGGGGGTTGCGAGACAGAAGGGGAGGAGGGGTTCGACTCCCGGAAACTATCTTTCGCATCCTCTTCATTCATAAACTCTTTCTCCGGGGCGTAATGGAATAGCCTGGTCGGCCGGCGCATAAACTGAACGAACGCGCGCGCCCGCTTCTGGTAGCGCAAAGTACATACGGGCGAAACTAAATCAGACAGTGAATACACGGGGCCGAGTGGACTGGCCCGGGGTCTCTCGAAAACGCTTTCCCTTCCGAAAACCTTCACCGTTCACTCGATTATCGTCCGTCCGTCCGGAGAGTCTGCGGCGACGACGGCCGCGCTACCAGGAGAACAGCCGGCCCGAGGAGCTAACGCCTGGATACTCGTGCTCAGCCGCACCACGTGTACGCCGATATACACGGTGACCCGGTTCGAACCCGCCCGTACCTACGAATCGCGAGATGCTGCCAGAAAATTCATCTCGCTGTTAATTCTACGTTATTCGGAACCGTTTCACGGGTTCTTGGGAAACGTAGAATTCGGTCATAGTGTTCAACCCGTATGGTGTTTCAATCCGAAAAATTGAAGATTTGCTTTTCAATGTGATTTTAAGCACCACCCAGACTAATAACAGGAAACGTTGCCGAACGGGAAAATTTCCAAAATAAATTGTCAAATCTGTTTATTACTTTCGTATATTCAGAAATAGTTTTTCCTTGCATTTTCCACTGAAATCGTGCAGTGTTAGAATATATCTACGCAGATTGTTTACTCTTCTCGAAAATATTTTTTAAACAAAAAAAGGTATCATCGTATCCTCAAAGCAAGCACAATCACCTGTGCGCGATAATTAACAATCCGGGTTAGGGTTAGTTCGAGATAATTTGTCGTGCCCAATGACAGTATACTTGTAGCCAATTAACGCTACCCTAACGAAGGGGTTAATATTCACAAAGCGTCGCCGGTGTCCCTTTTGACCCAGGTCACCGAAGGACCTATCCGTCGAGATCTGACCGGTTTTCACATTTCATTGTTTCTATGTACATGGTGCTGTTGAGTTCCGTGCGATGTTTAAATTTTTCTTTTTTCGTTGCCAGAAGTTGGAGAAGAAAATGTTCCGAATTTCTGGCCCCACCCGGTGCAGAAAAATAATTCGAGTGATCGCGCGGCGGTGTTCCGGAGCGGACGCAACCTGAAACTTTTTTCGAGAAAGAAAAGAGGGTTTCCGAGGGAACGACGAGGGAGGATCGAAACGGGACACCCCGTGGATGCCGTGGCCGCTATTTATGTGAGAAGTGTCGCGCACCGCGCACACGTACACGCGCGCACACCGGCTCGCGTAAACGTCCACGCGCGACGCTACTTACATAAATAGTGGCGCCGTGAGAGCGAGCGAGAGGAGGGACTGGTACGCGACGGAAACGACGAATAGAGATTGGGCGAGGACGGGAGAGAGACGGACGCCGGCGACGGCGACGGCAACGGCGAACGCGAATAGAGCGCCGCGCGGGATAGAAGAGGACAGGGGGATCGGACGCGAACGGTGACAGACAGAGAAGGGTAGCGGGCGGAGAAACGCTGCGACGTGTGACCACATTGGCCGTCGTCACTGGCGGCTTCCACGGTGGATCCTCGAAAGGGCAGAGGTGAAGCTTCACCGAGCCGTACAGAAAACCGTTCCTCGTTGCAAAAGCGCGGGATTGGACGTCCACCGACGACGTCCGCGGCTTTTTGCTCGCGGGCCTCTGCCTTTTCTAAAAAGGTCTTTTCGAATGTCGAACGACCACGATCGAACCACCGCCAACTTCGATATTATACCGTTTCCAGCGAAACGAATTAATTAACTTATTAATCGTTCGATTATTCGCCAAGCAACGTGGAATTAAACACCGATAATTACTAGACAGCAGACCTTTATGCGTTCGTAAATGCGTAATCGTAAATGCTGAATCATAATTCTCATAAGAAAAGCGAGCAGGTGAAATTTCAAACGGTAAAAACATTAAAAAAATCAAAAATGTTGTATAATTTTCAACCTGTTAACGATGAACCTTCCGAGCACTAAAAGCGATCAAAATGTGTCAGCTTGTAAAAAGGACAAAGCTCCGCAGCGAACCTTTATGCATTCATAAATGCATAATCGTAAACGCAGAATCATAATTCTCATAAGAAAAACGAGCAGGTGGAATTTCAAACGGTAAAAAAAATTTTAAAAATTTAAAATGTTGTATAATTTTCAACCTGTTAACGCTGAACCTTCCGAGAGCACTAAAAGCGATCAAAATGTGTCAGCTTGTAAAAATGACAAAGCTCCAGTTATTTAGATTTTGTGCAATTTTTATTTCTTGGACAAAAAACTTTGTCGAATCAATGTCCATGTAAGCAACTTCACTGTTTCAATACTTGCAAAATGAAGAATATAAACCCGGTCGTTTCGCCGGCAGAGGTAGGTATAGTGTTAAACATATTAAGAAAATAAATTCCTATTTCGCTCCAGTTTATTTAAGATCCGCTGTCGAATTTAGGTAGGGCTGTTTGGAGTGACAACGAGTATCTTAAGCGACGCGTGGACCAGGATTTATAGCAAACACAACTTTGACATGAATTTCGAAGATTTATTAAAAAATGATAGAAAAAATTTTTTTTTAATCGCCATCACGATAATCTCTGGTCACAAGATTGATCGATAATCGACAGAAACGAGAGTAGTGGGGATTTCCGGAATTATACCAGGAGAAAAATTGTTTTGTTCGCGCCGACTAATTGCCTGGGGATAGCGAGGCTGGTGCGTCATGCGGGAAGGAAGTGGGAATGTCCCGGCGTAAAGGTTGCGCGACCAGCGTTCGATAGTTTCAGCTTGGTGGGTCCGTGTTGGAAGAAAGAATTGGAAATTTTCCTGGAAAGTATATACCTGACCAGCACCGCACGGAAGAAGATTAAAATCGGAGGTTCATCGGAATGGGACGCTAGGTGTTAGCGCTGTTGCCCGTCGTTCACGTGATATCGTCTGTTGCCGACGGTATTTAGTACTCGACATAGTAACCGTACGAATTGATAAATTGATATCGTTGAAGAAGTTATGGCGCACTGTAGACGTTAGAGGTACTAGGTCAGGATATAAACATTTTACGCCGCATCACGGGCTACAGCGGGGAAACTCGGGCCTACAGTCGAGATTTAGAGTATTCTTATAAAAATGTAGGCAATGAATCCAGAAGGATATATCGAACCGAAGAATTTTCAGATAGACTGCCAAAGAATCTCGCGTAGTTAGCCAGTATTACAGCAGATAAATTATGTAATATGTTTAGTAATTCTTCTAATTTTATTATAAATCCTTCTATGTTTACTATTTTAAATTACGCCAACTCATTTTTGTCATAAACGCATAAAGTGTCCAATTACGATTAACCTGATCGCCATTTCGAAACTAGTGGAACGGCATTGTGCAGATCTTGACATTCGCGATGGTGTAATCCGAGGAGAAGAAAATTAATCCGATAAAGATTTTACTGTGAACGTGAATGCAATATAGTTTTTGCTAATGTATTATTAGTCGAACGGATGAAAAACTGAATAGTTACTGAAAGGTGAGGCGAACTCGTCTTCCATGGTTGACAAATGAAAAAAGATCATTGTAACTTTCAGTGAATGTTCCAATGGAGTTTTTATTAACACCAAACCTACCGCAACCTTCGCAACAATTGAAATTAGGAAAATGCTTTTGTCGCGAATGATTAAATGAATGATATTCAACAGAGCAGACATTAACGAACCGCAGAAAGTCCGAATAAACTGAAACTGGTAGGTTCAGTGTTAAACATTATCGGTCAGAAAAACGATTGTTCGTGTCTAGAAAGGACGCGTGATAGCTTGAGATCGCAGGAGCAAGAATCAGATCCGGTGGCAGGAGTAGCAGCGAGGAGATCGGTGAAATGAAATCGTAGAGGTTCGCGGTGTATCCGTTATTTTGTTCTCGTATCGAGGATCCATTCGACCGCGGGAATACGGAATAGTGGGGAGGAAACGGAGGAAGTGGAAGAGGGAAAGAAGGGCCGGGAGAAAGAAGAAAGAGGAGAAAGAGACTGTCCATAATATTCGGTTATCGAGCAGCTCCTCAGAAAATGCGGCGTTGTTCTGACCGCGATTTCGATCGCGGGCCGAACGGATCGGATCGGATCGGATCGGAGCGGTGCGGAGCGGAGTGGCGCGGCGTTAATGCGGCTTTGGGCGTCTCGCGGCCCTCCCCGCGGTTTCCCCGCGGTTCGCCTCGCCTCTTTCCCTCGACCCACGGATTTTTTTCCTCTCTTTTGCATGCGCCTCGCGCGGCCTTCGAGAGATCTCTTCGTCCACGGGCAACGGAACGAGATAGACGTGGAACGAGACGGGACCCGCGTCGCGAGAGACGGGGAAAGGGAGGGACGGGATGAGGCGAGAGCAGGGCGGGCTGGGAGTCGCCGCGGAGAGGAACAGAGACGGAGAGTCACCGGAGAGAAAAAGATATCGAGAAAAAGAGGCCGGAGAGGCTGCGAGCTTCTGGCTTGGACGGCGAGCGAGGTAAAAATCGCGAGAGCCGTCAATTAGGAACGCCGCTCGGAGCCCGTTCCCTTCACGAACAAAGAGCGAGTCTTTCTCGGTCGATCTCGCTCTCGCGAGAGAGCGCGAGCGCGAGCGGTTCTCCAACGAGCCGCTCGCGATGTTTCCTCGTCCACGAAGATATCGACGAGATATCGCGCTCGCCCGCTCGCCCGCTCCGCCGCTTATAAACGACGGAATTCGAACGGCGCAGACCCGAGAGCACAGCAGAGAGGAGAACCAGCCAACCAGCCAGCCAGCCAGCCAGCCAGCCCGGCAGAGTCGTTTGTCGATGCTAAATTACGGCCTGGTACACGCCGCTTGGCCTGCCGGCCGGCAGCTTATGACTGATTGCGAGATGATAGAGCGCGTGCACGCGCTCAACCCGCCGCCGAATGCTCGTTAATTCACCAAGACTACAGTCGAATTCGTTTGTTTGTCCCTTTTAGCCGGCGGATCGCGCCGCGTGACGTAACCATCACCACTTTTCCACCATCCTCGTTCACGGACCTTTCCTCGTATCGTGAGTCTGCAAACTTCTACTGGCAGGCTCAAAAGGATCCTCGACATGCCTCAATCTGTCGTGTACCCACCAAGCTATTCTATCTTCGGATGTATTATTTTTCGGCCTGCGCGGCGCGCCGTCTCGACCGATACGAATCATAAGAACGACGCGTCCGCCAGAAATGGAAGACAGAATTATTCGCACAGATTTTTTAAAGAATTTTTACCTCATTGTACCGAGGCCAGCGAATTTGATTATCATCTGCAAAATGTAAGAAGGAAGGAGTACTCTTCGTAGAACACAACTGTTTTACTTTCATCTCGTTAACATAAATTAGTTTTATGGAATTTTTTAGGTTGCTCGGCAGGCATTCGCAGCGTTAACGGGGTCGGTATATTATTTAAATTTATTAGAATGAATTAGAATTTTTTTGAAAGGTTTTTGAAATTTTATTTTTATATTTTTCGGATGCTGGATTTAGATCAACGTGTCTTTAGAAAAGCGAAAAGTAACATTTTCTCACTGAAAAGAAGTTGCGCTCGAGTCTTCATTGCTTGCTAAGGCATTTTTTCGAAACGTACAAACCCCGAGGGAAAACCAAGAGTTAAACACACGATAACAATATCTTCCTGAAATCTAGTAATATTATAGAAAAAATTAAATTGAAGGGGTTTCGTGCTAAACCAAAAAGAAAAAATTAAAAAGCTGAATGCACCGATTAAAAGAAGAGTTAGGTATAAAAAGAATTTAATAAAAATCTGAAATAAAGAAGAAGTCTTATTCTTTCAATTAAGGGTCCATAATGTAAAATAAAATAAAAACAAAATTACTAGTCATTCAACACTCTGATCACGCTGTGATTTGTAATAGTTTAACATGCTCTAGTGTTACGTAAATTACGATATTACAATATTTAGATGTTACTAGATAAAAACAATAAATATTCCTCGTGGAAGCGGTAACGAGAAGACTGCGGTACCGATTGCTCCGACAGGAAATCTTTAAGCGGACAGCGAACGATTGCCTGCGTCGAGAGGACCCGCACTTCCGGCGCAACCGGAAGCTCTCTCCAGAACGCGGCCCGTCCTCCTCGGCCTAAATACAAAGCAAACAGCTCTGCTTCCATCAGCTGCCAGACGAAAAGACGGCCTAATCGGGGATAATTATTGCCGACCATCACCTGTGCAAAGTACTTAAATGAACCACGGTTACTGCTTGCTCGGTCAGTCTTCTACAAATAATTGCATTCCATTCCCTTCTTAACACTTTACCTACCAGAGATCGTTTAACTGTCTTCTAGGAATAAATTATTAACATCTGAGGATTGGTACTTCTCAGATACGCCATAGTGGTCCACAAGCTTTCGTGATATTTGTAATCAAATCGAATTTGACACTAAATCGAATCAGCTACAGGAGACATTTAATCTTTAGAGTTTTTCAAAATTCATTATATCTTAGCGAATAATAATCACTAATAACTAGACAGCGGATCTTTATGCAAAATAAAAATTGTCTGCATCGATTGCAAGAAATAGAAACCAGAAATGTTATTTCTTCCCTTAACGGTTTTAATACAGAAGAAATCATATATTGACAATTTCAATATTTTGAATTTTCCAATAATTTTCAATTTCATTTACTTAACTTTCCTATAAATGCATAAAGATCCGCTGTCTACTGGTAACTCTGGTCACGCTCTCGGTCCATTTAAGGTCCACCTACCTAAACCTGCCGACCCTTAAAAGTAACTGGTACAGGGTGTAAAGAAATTATATGTTGCGGCTACCATAGGATGATTCTACACCCTCTATTTGAAATCTAAGGTCTAAAGGTCAACATTTTTTTTTTAATTAAATCTTATTTTACTCGTCGCTAGGGTGAAAAGTGTTGATCTTTTCGCCTTACAATTCAAGGTCAAGGTCAATATTGCAGCAAAATGACAAGATCGATTATATTTAAATTTTTTGCGACTCCTATTGTAATACGTGCTCTACTAAATACATCTGTACAATAATTTCATTCGAAATCATTTTCGTTAATTGTAAAATAAAAAATGTGAAACCGGTCCTTTCGACCGGTGGTGGTAGGTTCGGCGTTAAAAAGGATATAAACTAAAGGAACGAAAAGACAGGGGAACGGGTTCGTCTCGAAGGGCCGCTCATTCGAGAGACCCGAAGAAAGTTCTCCGGGCCATCGCGCTGCGCTGCGCCGCGCCGCGCCGCTTCGGCCATGCTCGTGAGATACGAAAAGCATATAAAAATCCACTTTTAAGATAACGCTCGACAGGTTTTTCTCGATACAAGCGCGCGCGTAACGGGTAACCCGATAATTTATAGCAACGCATGGAGGGCACCTGGTATAAAGTTCCTTGTGCCACACGCGCACGAGTACGCACATACGCGAATATGTGTAAGTACGTGCCGCGCACATGCGTGCACCCGAGCCGCTCATGCTCCCCATATGCCTCCCCGTAACGACGAACGTGCGTCCAGACGGAAGACCGCTCAAATTTCCCGCGTGAACGATGCGCACCGACTAGCCGAGACCTCGTCGGACTTAGCCACTTTTAATTTTTTTTTTTTTTACGCCCTGGTTAGGTTCGTCCGAGGTATTAGCGTGCAACGAGCTGCATCGGGGCTGACGAGTGTCTCCCCGTTTTTGAAGACGAGCTCGCGGGGGTGCGCAATCCTACGAGACGCAGTCGTTGAAATCTCACCGTGCCACCTCAGGCCGGTTCTCGATTTTCAATTTCTTCCTACCTCGCTCCCTTCTCTCATAACCCTTTGCACTCGAGAGGCGACTCATAGTCGCCATTAAAAATACCATTATCCAAAATATTTTTTATATTATTAACTAAGTTGGTGTCTAATCAATTACTAAACATTTAAGTGTTGCACGAGGTAATATATCGATTTTATAATACAGAATTATTCCAGGTTGGAGGAAATGTTTAATTTTCAAGTTGAAACAGCTCCGAGTGCAAAGGGTTAAATAACATCCCGAAAAACATTTCACGCATAGTTTTTTTTTTCGACCATGACCCAGAATCATGTAAAATCCGAAAACTTTGTTTAAACAACATCGTTACATTTCGGTTGTAACAAAATATAACAGAACAATTTGGACCAAGAAGAGGATTCGTCCGTTCTGACCGCGAAAATGAAAATTTCACTTATTCGACTAGTTAATCGGTCCCGATACGATTAAAGAGTAACCAAGACTTGAGACAAGAGCGGGATAATAATACCAGGTAGGAGGGGGGAGGGCCCTGATCGGTTTTAAGGGCTGCAAATAACTGCGCGTGTGATTGGCAGGCTCGCATTCTCATTTTTTTGCCGAACGATAAATCCCGCTGGCATTCGTCTGGACGGTTTCTTCGCGTTTATCTCGAGGCGCGCGGAGCTCATCGCGTTGGCCTCTTTCGGATTCGCAGCAGGCGGCCTTAAAAGCGAGCCCGTAATCTCGGCCAACTTACGGGGGCCCAGCGCGAGCGAGTTCATGCTGCAGAAAAAGGACCGAGGAGAGAGACCCGCGGCGGCCGCAGGGTGAGTTCCGGGGAAGATGGCGACCGTAGCCATCCGCCATATGGTGAGAAATTTCATCCGGCAACGCTCCAGATTTATAACACGCGCGCCGAACTCTCGCGATACGCTGCTTTTCCTGTCCCAGACACGAAAAATCCGCAACGGTCCCCCTTTTTTCCTCTTCGTCGCGGTAAATGGGGGGATAGCTCCGATTTATTGCACCGCTTCAATTGTTTTCAACTCGCTCGAATTTATTTTAGAAATAACTGGGTGACCCCTTATCTGACTTGTCATTAGACAAGTTAAAGTACATGTTAAAACGTTAGGAGAATTTAATAATGCTGTTATATTATCTCCAACCTGTTTTAACACGTTTATAAATAAATTTTAGATTGTTGCAATTCTAGTAGAAAATTTTTATTTTGCACAAAGATCCTGCTGTCTAGTTGTTACGTATCGCGTCGGTTGATTTTGCTATGTATAATTATATAGCGAAGTAAAATATTGTATCTGCCAGAGTATATGTGTATCATTATTAGACAGCAAATCTTTATGCAAGCTAAAATTTTTGTTACCGGAGTTGCAACAAACTGGAGGGAAATAGAAATTTATTTTCTTTCTTAGTACGTTTAATATGTTGAAAATAATACAGCGATAGGTTTAAATTAATAAAACACCTGCTCATTTCTGTCACAAATGCATACAATTCCAATTAGTACGGTGAAATATATTTTTTTATCAAACCAGACACGACTTATTGTCAGTTCGTTTATGAAATTTATATTTAAAATAATTAATTCTATTTAATCTATATGAAACTATTTTTATAAAATTTTCATTTAATAAATTCCTCTACAAATTTATTAAAAATAAATTCTATAAAATTTATATTTAAAATAATTACAATTCTATTTAATTTATATGAAACTATTTTTATAAAATTTTCATTTAATAAATTCCCCTACAAATTTATTAAAAATAAAGTCTATAAAATTTACATTTAAAATAATTAATTCTATTTTTCATCATACGCCGATTGTATGTGCTAATCTCAGGCACGTTGATTCAAAAATGTCAATGCCGCCAATCGTAAAGTTTACCGAACCCGCTAAACAGTGACCGTTAATAGAAACGAAAGCCACGTACACATGCTCCGGCCAAGCGCTATCGCGTCGCGGCCCAGAGCAACCAGAAAAATCTGATCGCCAGGCGTTACGGGAACGTAAGAGAAAGACAGACACGTATGCAATACGAATGAATTTGCTTCGTCTTAATTTCAACGGTAAAGCTCAGAGCTAGAGCGACCTGTCGGGCGGCTCTTATTTTCAAGTGCACCATGCAAACGATTAATGTACATAATGACGTAGAGTTAACTCGTTCGTTGGTGTAACGCTATTATCAAGACAGCCCGAGAGCTCTATCGTCGATCCGCGACAAAGGAGCGGCGAAGGCGCGCTCGCGCGAGAGAAGCGAGAAAGCCGCCTCTCGTTCGAGGATCTTTCGTCAACCGAGACCTTGGCCCACCGTCACCGCGTATGTTAATGCCCCGGCTAGACTCCTGCCCCAGTCCCGGGACAAGTTGAACGCAGCTCTCTCGAGCAACTTCTGGCGAAACCGAGGAACTCTATTTTCCTTCGACGACAAAGGAGCAGCGCCGGGCCGATCTGCCCGTGCAACGAAAGAGGATCCCCCCACGTGGTTCCGCGTGTTGCTCTCTCTCTCTCTCTCTCTCTCTCTCCCTCTCTGTCTCTCTCTCTTTCTCGCACACACACCTGCCGACAGTATTACGGCTGTAAAATCCATTCGGCCGAGTCGTAAAGCGCCGACTCATTGGCAATGACAAAACGAACAAGACGACACTCGAAGTCCGGGGAACGAGGAAAGACGATTTAATCCTTGGTCGCGGGGGCTGCGTCACGCACCGAGCGGTCGCGGCACGTGTTAATAACGAACTATTAACGCCGCGGATGTTTGTCGAATTTTCTATCTCTGCGAACGCCGCCGCTGTCCCACGGAAATCGACGAAAAAAATATACGGCTCGTCGATCAACCATCGCGTTAACGATCCGCGATGTCACGTGTTCATTCGCAATCGGAAAGTCATTTTGTTTCTCGCGAAGAGATGGCATTGCTTCAATTTGTTATTACCAGACAGCGGATTTTACCAGGTTCTGTCTAAACTGAGCAGGTGTGATTTCTGAATTATTTTTTTCAACCTATTAAAGATATTAAGAGAAAAAATTAACTTCTGTTTCACTCGAATTTGTTGCAGTTCATGTGGACAATTTTTATTTTGCATGAAGATCCGCTATGCAAGTTAATTTATTAGTAAACTGTGGAAAATTTTCGGAAGATGCTGAATATAACTACTACGATTTTTATTAATTTTCTGCAAATGGCTACTACCGCTGAAAATAATATTGACTCCACTTCCATGAAATTCATCCATAAACATTGCAAATTGCATAAACATCCGCAGTATAGCTGTTACTTAATCTTATTTAGTGTACCTCGTGGCAGCGCGCTAGATTTCCGAGGGACACCTGCTTCCGCAATTTAAGGACAAACCCTTTAAGATTGCGGTGTTCTTATGACGTTCTAATAATAGTGGAAATGCCACGAGCAATGCAGTAAGGTGAAACGGGCTACATAAGAACAATTAACACGTTCCTAGTCACGTGTGGGAGTTCGGAGCATGCTGAATTGAACATCTGTGACAATTAATTGTCCTCCGTAAAATCGATATTGAATAACAAGACGCCTGCACATTTCGTAATAATAGGATAACAAATATTTCGACACAGGTCAAATACGAATACATAAAACCAGCGTAAATCTTCAAAAGAAAATTCGAGAGTTAACCGAAAACTGAAATCAATCCCCCAAGTCTCGTGCCCGAGGATAAAAAGCCGGAATACTTAAATCCGCGGGTCTAAATAATCGGGAGAACACTCGAACCTACACCGCGTCGAACACACGCTGAACCGTATTCAAGTATCCGCCAGTCTATTCAGCCCGAATACTTAAGCCCGCGATTAGAGACCTTAAAGACGCGCACGTTAAAATTTAACTGGGACCTGCCACGTCCATTTATCATCTCCGCGTAATTACCGGGGAATATTCGCTCGTCGATAGACTCTATCCAGTGAATAAACTTTATATAAACCGGACATATGCCTAATACGTAACGGAAATAAATACCGGTATTTTAATTTCGGTATTCGGTGCCATAACTAGTGCAATACCGGTTTTAACACTAAACCTACCGAGCCTTATAAAAATGACATCACAAATTTTATATTTTCTGTGATTTTTATTATAATGTAAGCTCGGATACAAAAATCTGTGTAATCGTAGGAGGTCTGTTTCTTCATTCAACAACATTCCGACGCGATTCGCGGATTCCCGCTGCCAAATGATCGGGTTGTTATAAACGAACGCCAGATCGTTCGTCGCATCGAACATCTACAATAATTTCAATAATTGTTAAATAAAAAACCGGTCATTCGACCGTGGCTAGGTTCAGTGTCAAGCGACCGATTTCAACGGACTCGAGCGTTCGTTCGCAGCGACCCTAATCGAACGCGGACACTTATTGTCCGGCGCGTGACGCGTCCTGCCATTTTTTGTGTGTCCGGATACCGCCCGGGAACCGTGGTGCAGTGCACGATACTGAAATCAGCGCGCGCGAACCTTTCCCCAGCATCTCCAATTAGGAGGCGGGATCTAATAATCGCTTGCGAATTTTCGAACAAGCCCGCGGTGTAGGTAATCTCTTAGTTTGGTACGCATCATTGCCTCGCAACGTACTGTTAAGCCGTTACAACCGTGGAGGGAAACGGGTGCTGGAGCGCCGCGCCGGTAACTTTTAATTCAATTCCGTTACCGCGACGCTCTCTCTCTCTCTCTCTCTCTCTCCCTCCCTCCCTCTCTCTCCCTCCCTCTTTCTCGTGTTTCCCCGCTCACCGCGCCTCTACACCTTCCGCCCTTGCGCCGTGCACGGATAACCGACGACCGGGACCACAGACGAGAAAATCGCGGCGATTACACACCGTGACCGTTACCATTATGCCGGCGACGAATGCCATTTATTAAACCGAGCGCGAACCGAGAGCTCGGACAGCCGACCGACCAGCTGGATTAAGCTGAATCGCCAAGTGTTAAGGCGCATTATGCGCTCCGGCCAATTATATCTGAAATTCTGATCTTCCACGGGCGCGGACGTCGCGGCGGCGGCGGCGGCGCGCTTCTTCATCCGCCGGTATGCACCCGAGCCATTTGTATCGTCCGCTACGAATGCGCGCGGTTGCGAATTTTATAGCTTCATTCAACCGGGGGTTCTTGCATGCCGAGCATACTACACGGACGCGCCGCGGATAATCGTGCCGATTAGCTTCGACGATGATGTATGCTTCGACAAATTAACATTTCGAAGACGTCGGGTCCGGTTACCGTGAACAATGCCCGTCGCCTCGCCTGATCCTCGTTTGCTTGACATATTGCTGTTTGAGTAAGAGTTTAGGGGAATAGAGTAGTCGGTGGATGTTGTTTAGAACAATTTTTTCGATTTTTGTACTCTTAACGCTGAACCTACCGAGCGCTGAAAGCGATTCAAATGTTTCAGCTTGTGAAAATAACGGAGCTCTGTTTGTTTATGTGCTTGGATGAAAACATTCGTCGAATCGATTTCCATGTAGCTTCGTAATTCTAATAATTGTAAAATGAAAAATATGAAACCGGTTGTTTCTCATGTTGGTCTAGCGTTAAATGAAAAAAAGTTTGACTGTCGCTGCACAGTTAGCAACATTTGCGTGGCACTTCAGGATGCACGTAACTCTGCTGTTACTGAAGATGTGTATTGTCTAATGTCGAATTAATTGTTCTGTTGGAAAGGCGACCATTGTATTGTACCGTGAAGAGTTTGTCTTACGCCGAAGAAAGCTACAGATACTCATTAAAAATTTCGTATTACCGCGTCACTCAATTATTCGACTAGTTTTAAAAATAAACTTCTCCGCTAATGCGTCGAGTGTCGGAAAGGTTAATAAATCCTGAATATTTAATTCTTGTTTCACCATATATAAATTAATAACGACTTTGTGGTATTTTTCTGATTTCTAACTTGGTTGAACATACACTACAAGAAGATCTTATACCAACCAAAAGAGACGCGTTCGCAAATCCCCGAAACGGAACCGGCAGAAAATCATCCCCAATAAGAACGACCTCCATATCAGGGTCGCTAACCATCCTAATCTCGAGCGGCTCGGAATTCTTTCGCCGTAGTGGCAGATATCGGCTCGAAAGGCTCCGGTGGAGGACTTCTAATCTCGTTATCGATCACATCTTCAAAGCCGCCCCCACCGTTGCGTTGGTTCGAGACCCCGAAGAAAGGCACGCCAACTGTTCGGTCCGTGTCGTGCAGCGCCCGAACCGGGGGGGAACAGCGGGTCCCCGAGTTTTCCGGGAAAAGGTAGAACAGGCCGAGGGGGGAAAGAAAGAGAGAGAGAGAGAGAGAGAGAGAGAGAGAGAGAGAGAGAGAGAGAGAGAGAGAGAGCGAGCGAGGAGAAGAGTGAGAGGGATCGTTTCTGTTCGAGGCCGGCGCGGCGCGACACGGCGCGCGATGGCCGATGGGACGCGGTACGACGGCCGTGGTCGTCGATGATCCCGTCGCGACACGGCGACGTCATTCTCGTGCTCGCAGCGGGCGGCCCCGAAGGGACGGCGAAGGGGCGGCTTTAAGCGCAGATAAGTTAGGTACGACTTTGGGTCGAAGTAACGGGAAAACCGATGGAAGCAAAGCCCTCTCCCTGCCCCGCGCGACCCCTCGGCAACGCCGACAGCTTTCCTCTCCGCGACCCTCGCCGAGCCAACCGAGCCGAGCCAGCCAGCCAGCCGTTTCTCGAGGGTACGGCTCGCATATACGCGGAAAGGCTAACGGATACGCGTCGACCGGCTAAAGGCTACCCCCCACGCCCCCCCCCCCTCGTACCCCCGCCGGTCCCACGCCCTCTGTTTGCACAAGCGATCTCGCGGCGATTATTACGGGCTCGTTCACGGAAATGGCGCCGCCGGTACTTGGATTTTCGACCGCGTTGCGCGTCGAACCCCCGTTTTCGCTGGAACCCCCCGGCGGCCCCACGAGGATCGCTACCCCCCCTGCCCCTTCCCTCGTGTAACGCCGCGGGGCTAAAACCGTGCCTTGCAAGTTTATTCCCGTCCTCGTCGCGAGACCCGTTCGCCCGGTTGGTTCGTTCGTTCGTTCGTTCGTTCCAGCTTCGGAAAATATTTAATTCACACCCCGACGCGACGTCGAGAGGAGCTCGAGGAATGTCGGCCGAGTTCGTCGATCACGTGAACCAACGAGAATTTTTTGCCAACGCTGTCTGCTGTTCGTCCGATTTAATTTCGCTATGACAGATTCGATTTTCGAGAGCTTATTTCGGGATCGTCGTCGGGTTGCGAGTTGCGTTTCGAGTACTTTGCAGGGGGTTGGCTGGGAGCAAGAGGCGGCGGACCATCGGAGACGTGCAATTGATCGAGCAGATTATTTGATTTTGGGTATTTCGGGGTCGACGGTCCCGGTTATTTTTAAACGGACGACAAACGCTTGTTTCGATTAATAACGATCTTACGACCCGTCTGTGCTCATTTACTTCACCGTCGTGTCGCTAACCGGGCATCCGGATATGCCAGCTTTCGCTTTCTTTAATGATTTTTTCGGAAAAATTGCAAGATCGTCGTAGATTTCTCGAAAATAAAGTGTAACACCCTTGAATATCGTAGAACGTTTTGTTCATTGGGTTAAACGGTTACAAAGGTACAATGTTAACCTTTTGCACTTCTATGTCAAGTATGACTCGACATCAGTTTTCACCTCGCTTTTTGTTCAAAACGAATATAAATCGAAACGAAGTTTGAAAAATATATTTGGTACTTTTCCGTTAGCCGGGCGCAAAAAAATGCCAGACCAATAATTATAAGCATATATAATTATAACCTAACCCAGACCAATAATTATAAACATTCTTTTGGGGTAAAACTATTTTGTTTACAATTCATTAATATTTGTTTATAGTTGAACGTTTTCGACGTTTATTGCGGTATTTTTTTTCGCCCGGCTAACGGAAAAGTACCATACATTTAAATAACTAATTATTTAGTTAATGAGTAAAGGGAGTAATATAACAAAAAAGAAAAATTGTTAATAATAAATGGCAGTGAAGGGGAACCGTCCTTCCAAGTAAATTTCAAATGAAACACTTGAAACACAGTTGGGAGCAGCTGCCAAACAAAATTGAAAAATAATTTGTAGTATGTTTCGATCTTTCAATGACAAGAAGACAACCACTGCGGTGCACTGGCGGCACGGTCGAAATGGTAAATCAAAATTCCGTTTACGACCGAGCACCTCGTACCTGCGGACTCATTTGAAAGAGACTTTGGCATGCTGACCGACAAGCAAGCTTGCGCTTTCAATGACGACGGTAGCAGTAGCTCGCACTCGATTCTCAATTGTCCCCGTTTCGGGATTAGTCATCGAGGGAAACTAACGGTCGAGTCATGTCCGACCGGGGGTGTGGAAAGTGAAAAGATGCGAGTCGAAAGGGTTAATCGGTTCACGGTTTAAACGGACGCGGCAAGTGGTCGAAGGTGCTTAAGTCGCGGCGCGTCGGCGGCGAGGCGAAGGGCTGCTCTCGACCCTATGATTTAGAAAGTCGGATATTAGGGTCGAGGGGTTGGTCGAAGGAATTTTTGTGAGAACAAGGTCGTCGGCGGCGGCGACGGCGATCCGCTTGTTTCCAGGCGTTTCCTTTTCGTGGCGGCTGGGCGAGGGGTCGAGCGGCGATTATCGATTTCTCTAATTAGCGGAGGGAATCCTCGTCGAGGATCGGTGGAACGTTCGCGAGGAATGCTCACCGGGTATCGGCGATCGATGGGCTCGCGACTTTTCAGAGCGCGGACCTCCGCCAGGTACACGAATCCCAGGCTCTGGGACGAGAGAGAGAGAGAGAGAGAGAGAGAGAGAGAGAGAGAGAGAGAGAGAGAGAGAGAGAGAGAGAGAGAGAGAGAGAGAGAGAGGAGAGGGGCACGGAGAAACTAAAGGGAAGAGGACGCGGCACGTACATGGACACAATGCCGGTCTCTGCAAGAGGACGCGCCGATAACACGTACCGTCATTTCCTCGGCGCAGGTATCCGGATAATTTAGAATAAGAGAGCGGGGGCCGACATAGAGCGGCGCGGTCGCCTCTATCCGCCCTCCGCAGTCCCTCCGCTTGTCCTCGTTCCGTCGACCCTTTAGTGAAGAGAGAGGTAGATAGAGAGAGAGAGAGGGAGAGAGAGAGAGAGAGTGAGAGAGAGAAGGAGACCCTCCGCGTCTCCGCGGCGTGGCGAGGAGAGCAGAGCTCGGCCCGAAGCGTCCTCGTTGGGGCGTGCCTTTAATAATGACGTAAAAAAGAAGAGAAGACGCGGCAATAAAGGAGAGACCTAGGCGAGGGTGTATCCCCGGCACAGCTGTCTCGCAGATTAACCCAACGACTCGCGGAGAAAGAGAGGAGGAAGGCGGAGCGGCGTTCGAACGAGCGAGAGGGGAAAAAGGACGGGCGCGCCAGGGGGATGAGGGAGATAGGAATGGAGAAACGGCGAGGCGATACCGAGGCGAGAGAGCCACCGAGGAAAAAGGAACGACGGACCCACGGGAGAAGGAAGAGAATGCTGAAGCCGGCCAGAGAAAGGAAGGCAGAAAGAAGAAGGGACGGATGGACGAACGGAACGGAACGAACGAACGAAGGGCGGCAGAGACGAGGGTGGGAAGAAGGAGCAAGGCCGATCCTGACTACCTAGAAACGGTCGGTGCTTCCACGACGTGGCCCGCCGAAGATATATAACCGCCATATACCAGCGCGAATCGCCCTCAGGTACAGAAGCCACCGCGTTGTCGTGCCCTTTCCCCCCTCGTACACCCTCACCCCTCGCGTTCCCACCCACCTTCTTCTTCTTCTTCTTCTTCGTCGTCTTCTTCCGTCGAGACCCGATACCACCCCATCTTGACGCCCTTCGGAACGAAATTACGCCGCGTTCCTGGATTTCCCGTGGCCCGCAGTTCGACGGGACCGTCACGGTACACTCGTAAATTAAATAACCTGCGATAACGACGGTCAATTTCGGTACACGGCCGGCGCTCGTTCCGCGCGGCAAATAATTTTATGACTAACGATTTGTGTACCTGGAACTTTACTTCGGGAACGCGGCGCGACGCGACGCGACGCGACGGCCGGACACTCGGAGATGACGAATCTCTACCGGGGTTAAGCGAATAAAAGGCTGCCGGAGGCCTGAAAGTGCTTGATCATCGGTCAAGTCTCACGAGTTTCCTAACCCGCTTCTAATAGCTAAGTCCGTTGCACCTTGCATTTGCTCTGGAGTTTGTAAAATGATCTGCAATCAATTTTTATATCACGGGCTACGATATACCTATATTAATTCACTGAAATTGTCAATGGAGTGATTAAATGTTATTACGAATTTCTATAAATATTGACGACTTAAACGTTAAAAGTATCGTGAACGTTTGAGAGCGTTTGAATAATGTATGCGAGAGTAGTAATACAATCTGGATAATCAACACTTTCGGTAGCTTCGAATATTGTTACGGTTTGCTGGCAGCGTTTGTTTCGGCTCTCATTAGTGCCGGATTAGCCATATAGCAGAATTAGCAAATGCCACGGGCCCCGGGCGTTTCTGGGTGCTCGCATTAAATGCGCGAAAAGTCTATTTATAAAAGTCGCGTCTTATGTTATTATCATAGAAAACCTAGGGCCTCTTGGTAACATATGGCTTAATCCGGCGCTATAATTATCAAACTTCCCAACATTTATGAAACGCGAGAAAAAATATTATCACCTGGACGTTGGAAATTTCTCGAAAAATTGTGGTTGTTAAAGCCGCTCGCATTCAATATAACTTGATCGGAACGTACGTAGAGATATAATGAGTATCTTTGATTGATCGCATCGTGTAATATTTCGCGTACCGCGCCAGGGATCCATAAGTCGTGCCCACGACGATCCAAGTCGAGCGATCGTGGTCGCTTCTCCAATTACTTTCGAGGCGAACAAAAAAAAAAACAAGAAAAAAAGCAATTCCGGTATTTCCAGTATTTGTTATATTTGCTCGTTACTCGTTCGAACGTTCTCTGCGATCGGACCACGGTCACGTAGCTCGCGAAACGAGCCCGCACACACCGTGACCGGATCCGGGGAGCGGAAGTGGGAACACCTGATCCGACGTGACGGACAAGGGGTGGCCGCCATTTTGAAACGACCGGCTAATTGAGTGCACGCGCGATACACAGCCGGCCGATTGATGATGGCGGATCGCTGGCCCACGATATAAGGATTTATGTTGTTGGCACCGAGATTTGAAACGAACTGGCGTGAGGTCGACCGCGTTCCGAGTACTTTAAAACACACACGGTGGTACCGGAACAAGGAACGATCGATCTACGTCGTAACGTACGATCTCGTTCGATATAATCGGGCCGCTCACGGGCCGGAACGATTAACCAACTTTCGAGCATTTTCATATTCCATTTGCCAAAATACTCGTTCATAGAAAATACGCGTTTATTGGACAAAAGAGAAAATAAAAGGAACAACCTGTATATTTATAAGCATCCCGTAATAAGAATAACCGACTCGGCGTAGTTATAAACTTTCATCGTATACCATCTACCGTAAAATAATATACTGCACAAGTACTTTACCATTTCCTCCAGACTATGATTACCGTAAGTAATAAAATATTTATGGGCGATAGTGTAAATTGGTTTCGGTAACGACACGGATCGTTACATAATACTCCGCTCCGAGAGGCGGCGAGAGCAATTGTAATGTAACGAGTCCTCTTTCCCAATTCCCTGTATTTAAATCTGTTCCAGCTGCAGTAACTTTGATCCCATAATGATCTCTATTAACATCTCTTTAAGAATTGATGAAACGAAATAAAATTCCACCCTCCGAATTGAACCAAGCAATGGCGAAATCATTGTTTACATCGCTCGTGAAATATACGGTTCTTTGTAATATTCAACATGTTATCAGCAAATTGACATTTCTAGATACCAGCAGAATTCGAAATTGACCGACACTCCGTTTTATAGATCACTTCGCGATCCCTATTTAAGAATTGAAACAAAATGAAATTTCACCCCCTCAATTGAAACGAATTAGGAAATTGTTTATATCGGTTATAAAATAGATTGATGATTTTCGATCCGTTACCTGCAAATTAACCCTTTGCACTCGGTGCTATTTTAACTTGAAAATTAAGCATTTCTTCTAACCTAGAATAATTCCATTCTATATTATTTTTCTTCATTTTATGGATATGCAATTGATATAATATCTCATGAAATACTTGAATATTTTGAATAATGGTATAGCAATTTTTAGTGGCGACTCTGAGCCGCCATTCGAGTGCTAAGGGTTAACATTTCTATTGACAGTGAAATTCGAAATTGACCGAAACGCTATTTTTTATTTTCGATCTCTCCACGATCTCTCTTAAAGCAGAACGAAACTGTACCCTCTCAATTGAAACGAATTACGAAATAGTTTACGTCGGTCATAAAGTAGATGATGATTTTCCCACGTATCATCTAGAAACTGACATTTCTGCAGATACGGCGGACCTCGAAATCGACTGCAAAAACAATTTCTTAATCTCGGTAGACAAAGAAAACCGCCGAACCGTACTGAATTTTAGGAAAAGGTTTCGCAGACTAATCCGCGGCCTAACGGCAAACGATTACGATTAAGATTTGCGTGGGGGGAACAATTTAATCACCATTATTCAAAACGTATTTGCTTTGACTTGATTTTGTAATGGAAAAACATCCATCGTAGAGCGACGAGACGACGCGCGCGAAAGTAAACAAAGCCACCCGGTACAGGGTCCCGGAACAATGCCGAATAATCCGTGCGTCGGATAACTCTGTTTCACCATGATGTAATAACGATCTAATAAGAGCAACAGGCAGTGCCGGCGAATGCGGATGCTGCCGGGATTCGATTTGTTCTACTTGGTTTCACTGTGGATAGATAACACAGGTACGCGAGCGTGCTCTTCCCCTCTCCCCCTCGTTCCCTCTCGGTGTCTCTACCTTTCTCGCTCTTTGTACACCCGTTTTCCCTTGACAGCGGAGCCAAACAATTTTTCCGGGAACGTTTCCACGGCAGAGGCCCGCGCGACGGGCGAATTATGCGGAGTCGAAGACCGGCTTTAATCCTATCGGCGCGGTTCAAAGAATCGGAAATGGAGACCGCCTTCTGCGTGCATTTCGGGCTCGTTTTCCCCAAGGCGCGGCTCGGCGACCGTTCTCGCGTCGCAGTTATTGTTCGCGGGGAACGATCCTCGGAGTCCCTTCCGTTCCCTTTTTCCTCGGTCGAGCGAGCCTCTCGCTCTGTTCCAGATGGCGAACCTACCTCCCCACGGGTCTCGCAACGAAACGCAGGCAGGTAAGGTATCCACAAAGATCGTGGAGACGGTGCACAGGACCCATCGTCCCATCGATTTGTCAAGCTTTTAACGGGGAGCCGGGACCAATGGCACCCGAGATTTCGCCGCGGTCGTAGGCGTCGTCGGCGTCGCAGCCCTGGCCGGCAACCGTTTTAATTGCTACCCCCGGCAGCCGCGGCTGCTTCCCTTTCACAAAGACGCCCGCAAAAAATCGACCGTCTCTATCTGCCACTGTGGAGCGGGAAGGGTCCGAAGGGAGAGGCGGGGGTCCGAGGGTAACGTTGCCTACGTGACGCGAATTCTCGCCCCCGCTGCGAGACACGCAGCTTTTCGGGAACGGCGGAGGGCCGCCGAGGGTTAAACCGGGTGGGGTCGAGGGATGGGACGAGAAGCCCCGGTGTCCGGGGAAAGATTTCGGGGCCGATGGGGACGGGAACCAGCTATCCGCGTCGAGCAATTTTAATTTCGGACCGAGTCCCGGAGCTCCGCTCCCGTGAAACTCAGGTCTACGCGCGGCAAGATTTCAATTAACTCCGCGCGTCCATCTGCCTTGGCGATTGCTGCTCCGCATCGTTGACTCGACGGTATACGTAGACCGGGGTTTAGAAATATGCTCGTCGATGCGAGAAGAAATTATTCGGGTAAAATAACCGGGGCAAGTTAGAGGGTTTCTTGGCCGGAGTAAAAAAATTCGAGTGTAACGTTTACTGTCGCTTCTGTGATAACGGGGCTCACTGCTGACCCGATTGTTACTGAAAATAAACAAATATTGTAGATCAGACCCAAGCAAGTTTTATTTATCAATGGGACACCAATTGTAAAGCGAAATGGACCCATTTGAGGGTCTGAAGAGCTTATAATAAAAAAAAAGTTTTATTTATTCATATAAGTCAAAACAATTCAATAATATATTATTTCACAGACGCAATTATTTTTCTTGAAAATGGTCTAAAATAAGACCGAAACGTCGTTAATTATATTGCAAACATGCTATTAAAGAGTAACAATTAATCGAACCCGAGCGCCGAAAACATTATTTGATTAAAACATGTATGTTATTCTCTGGAATGTACAAAGGACTGATAAATAAAATAATTATATTTGGATGTTTCGCTCTCCAAAAATATGAAAATAAGATCGCCTTACGTCAGAAATGACCCGATACACGTTTCAGTTTTACTAAATCGAATAATTTTCTTCGTATTTTGTAGTTTACATATAAACGATATAAAAATATTTTTAATGAACATTTTATTTAAAAGAGACGTACCATTGTGTTCGAGACTTCCTTAGCGCCGCGTAAAATGATTTGCACCCTAAATAAAAAATTTGTATAAACTATTCAAGAATTGTGAAAGAAAGTTGGCCGGGACGGAAGAACAATAATTGCCTAAAAGATTCCACGTACGAAAGAAAAATCGTTCGCCGGGGTCGTCCGACAAGCGACGGTAAAAACGCGGAATTTTTCGAAAAGATATTTCGAAGTTGGTGGGTGATACGATGGGTGAACGGCGCGTCGAACGATTTCCCGTAAACGGCTGAGCGCGGTCGGTCTCGTGTCTCTATTTGCTACGGTGAAAGTAAAAACGGGCCCTTGAATGGTAACTTTAAACGCAATCGTCGGAAGAAAGAGAGAAATCATGGAACAGTGAAAAGAGGAGCGGAGGTGTAGGGGGTGGGGGGAGGGGCGAGCGATAGGGAGGTAGCGGGACGAGTAGGAGGGGAAGGAGGAACGATTTTTGCGCGGAGAAGACCGATAAGTTTCCCTCGTGACCTACCACGATAATAATACCGTTCTCTGCTTTAAGCTTCCTTTTGAATAACCTGTAGGTCACCGTATAAAAAGGAAACTTGTTGCGTTTACTGATTGTATACGTGTATATATGTATATACAGATATACCAGCGGCCTGGGTACGTACGATCCGCATAGACGCGGCTGTGTATGTACACAGAGAACGAGAGTGAGCGAGCGAGAGTGAGAGAGAGAGAAAGAGAACAGGAAAGAGAAAGAGGGAGAGACGGAAAGGGAAACAGAGACGATGAAAACGGGTGGTAGAATCGTTCGCGGCAGTTCGTCATAAAAACGGCCACGAGAGAGAGAGAAAGAGAGAGAGAGAGAGAGTCCGGCTTAAATGGAGTGGCGTGAGGGTTGCCCTGTCGAGGGAAGCGGGGCGGGGAGGGTTAGGGGAAATAATAAAAGCGAAATGCACACGGCGATGCTCGTTACCGTCCGGCGGGCGCCGCCGCGATCTAATTAAAATTACTCTCGGGCGATAGTTCCCGGAGATAGCATCGGTCTATTTAGCGAGCACGGAGTTAACTCGATAATTTGTGTTTTCGGCTGAGTGCCGATCGTTAAAGCATCTGCTCCGGGAAACTGTGTTTCGACGATGAATGGAATTGAGCCCGAGCAGACTGAATCTCAATGTAGCTATCGTCTCGCACTTGTTGCAACGCGCGTCGCACCCCAAGCAGAAAGATAGGATCGACCCACTTCTATAACTCCCGGCTTTCTGATATACGACTGTACACAGCAGCAGCCGCTGCCGCCGTCGCCGCTCCGAGCATCCGTAAGGGATTTATGATAACGGTGAGCACCGCGACGACCATGGGCCAGAGGGGAAACGCGGGGAACGGGAGGGGTTCGAAAGGACCGTGCTGCCGTTTAACCGTGTCTGATCTTCCGTTGTGCGTCTCTCTGTCCGGTAATCGTTCACCAATTATCGTTTCTCGACGCTTCTCGGACAGCAATTCCAGAGAATCGCTGCGCATTATGTAATCCCAGTCGACAAAGTTAATTCCCGCGACGCCGACAAAAATAAAGTGTAACGAGCTCCGTGCTCGGAATCGCTAACAATGCTCGATGTCGATGCCGCAACGCCAACGAACAATATTCAAACCTTCGCGCCTCAAAATAGAATTTGACGAAACAACTGATCGCGACAATTATTCTCCGTGGAAACTCGTAGCGGTGTCTAACGCGTGAAAATTGATTGCAACGGTCTCGAACGATGGTTCGAACCTTCTTAAATCCATCGCAACCACCCTCGAACATCGCTCTTCTCATCGCCCCCGTCCAGCTTTATCGAAAGAGGGGAAGAGAGAGAAAGAGAGAGAGAGAGAGAGAGAGAGAGAGAACTTCGGAAAGCCTTTTGCCGCGTTCCATCAGGATCCCCCGTCGGCCGGTATCGTTTCAGTCCCGCGATACCCGGGCGTACGTATGCTTGATACCCGCGCGTAAATTGCAGCCGCGTATCACGCCGTGTACACGATACGTGTTCGACGGTCTGCTTTACGCCCGGCGGGCGAACAGAAATCGATTCTCTCTCGCCCACCGGAGAAACCTATCCGGCTCCTCTGAGATAGAACAAGTCCGAAAGTCGTGTATCGCCGAGAATGTCCGTGGGTCTTACGATTTTCGCCCGGCTACACCGAATCCGTCCACCTCCCTTTGCCCCACCGGTTTCCCATTTCTTCTTCTCGTTCCTCCCCGTCTCTTTCCCGGTCGCGCGCGCGTCCTTTCCGTATTTCTTTCGATTCCTCGGCTTCTCTCCCGTAACTCCGCCTCGGTCAACGGACCCTTCCTCGTTACACCCTGATCTTTCCCCCGGAATTCACCCCCGTCACCCTCTCGCCACCCTTATCGCAGAGTCTCGTCTCCCGACGTTCGCAATTATTCCCACACCCCTTCGCAACCCGAACCCCGTCTCCTCGGTCCACCGTCGTGTCCCATCCTCTACGTTCCCGCCTCCCCCCTCTCGTTTTCCCCTCCGTTCTGCACCCCTCCCCCCCCCGTTCGTACCCTCGTCTTCATCTGCGCTGAAGTACCGTGCGTCGCATCAGGTAAACGGGGAGAGGTAAGGTCGCGTCGTCTTGATCCGCGATTTATTATATTTTTACCAGTTTCCACCCTATCGGCGCAGTCACGGTTCGCTTCTCCGCTCCGCATCAGCCGCGGCAAAGAATTACCGGTTCGGACCTCATCCCGTCTTTTATCGATCTCCCTCGGCCGGATGGGATGCATAGGAAGGCCTGCGGGCTGGATCGTGAGCGGGTCGCGATCCTTTTCACGCGGCCTGTTTTTCTCTTCCCTCCGCTCCCCGCCGTTCCCCCCCCGGATCCACGCTCTCCCCGTTCCCTCGGCACCCCTCGGGCCACGGCCTCGGCGTTCGCTGCGGCCGCCACGGTCCAAGAACAAAACGGACGTAGCTGGCACGGACACGGGCGGTCGGGAACGGTCGCGTCGTGTCTGTAGTTCGGTAATCGGTCGGTCGTTCTCTCTCCTCTTCTCACCGATAGGGTAGGTAGGTAGATAGATAGATAGATAGATGCTAGGTAGGCGGATAGGTAGGTAGGTAGGTAGGTAGGTAGGTGGGTAGGTAGGTAGGTAGGTATTCCGCTTTCTCCGTCGCGCGAGTTAACTCCTCGGGTCGTCCGAGGCCCGCGGTCGTGGCCTGGCGTGGCGTGGCTTGGCGTGGCATAGCGTGGCGTGCAGCTATGTATTTACACCAGAGTCCAGGGTAGCTCCTCTCTCGCTCTGTGCTCGCCCTCTGCACCCCCCCGATGGTCACCTCAGCCGGGTTTCCGTTGGTTCGCTAGCTATCGCGCTCGCTAGAACGCTCGCTCGCCGCTATCTAGTACATAGGGCCGAAGTAGTCGTCGGTCGGTCGCGTTCTCGCTGGCTGCCCTTCCAACACGCGGTTTCGCCTCTCCTTCTCGGATCGGTTGGCACTCTGTGCACGTGGTCTCTGTCTCCCGTGGGTCGTGTAGGGTGGCTCTCGCAAGAGGAGAACGCGATGGGAACGCGGTGGCGAAGAGGACAGGAAAGGCTAGGGTGCCGCGCGGGGGTATCGGCAGAGGAGAGAGCGCAAGCCGAGCCGCGGCGAGACGAGGCGAGGCGAGGCGAGCCGTGCCGTTCCGTTCCGTGCTAGCGGGCGAACGAGCGAGCGAACCAGCACGGGGATGGTGAGATAGAGGATGGGGGAGAGGGGTTTAGGAGACAGCTGCAGGCCATGCGAGGGTCCGTCGACCAGGCCTGGCCGTTTACCGCGGAACACACAGCGGAGCGAGAGAAACCGGCGACCAGAGTGGAACGGGGCAACCGCTCGGCGAAACGAGGGGGAGCGAGACGACCTACTTCGCCGTTCCCCGCGACCCGCGACCCGTCGCCGCTACTCGCGCCCCGCTCACCCTCCCTACGCCGCTACCCGCGAACCCTCGTCCACGCTTCTCTTCGCTCCCCCTGTCCCCCTCCCGTTCCTCTCCTCGCCGACAAGCTTCTCTCGCCACGATCCCTCGAGCGACCCTCGCCGCGCGCGTACACCGCCGCGCTCTCTCGCCCCCTTGCCACCGACCGTACACCACCCGCCGTTTCGCTTCTCTCTCTCTCTCTCTTCTCTCTCCTCTCGCTTCTCGTTCTCGCGCTCCGTCCTCTATCCTCGTCTCCGCCGACCCGCAGTCTCGGGTCTTCCGTCTTCGTCCCACGGCCATTTCTGTCTTCCTCCGTCGCGCCTCATCCCTCTCACCCCAGGATACCTCCGCTCCGCCATCCGGCGACGGACCCGAACCCTTGGCGCCCCTTTGCTCTTAGCCGCGGATGCGAAAGCCGCGGTGTATATATATACGGGGGCGAACGAGCGAGCCAGCGAACGAACGAACCGACGATGCTATACCGTAGCGCGCTACGTAGCTTGAAGCAGCTACGGCCAAGTTCCCGTAACTCGCGCTCCGGTAAATTTCCACGGAGACCCTCCCTCCTCCTCCTCCTACGCCTCGTCCTCTTCCTTCTTCCACCTTCCTCCGCACCTTTGGTCTTACTCGCTCGCCCGTGTCCGTTCTAATATCTCCTCTTCTCGCTCCCGCACGGCCGTTTCCTCTGTCTGTCCGTCTCGCTTCGCCCGCCACCCCCTTTGCTCCACTGTGCCCCCCGCTTTTGTGCCAACACAGGGTGAAACCACCACCGCCAGCGATCTTCGCGTTTCCTCCGGTATACGCCTTCTTCTGCCTCTTCTTTATTCCCTTCCTTTCTTCTTCTTCTTCTTCTTCTTCCCAGGTTTTCGATCGTTCGTTCGTTCGTACGTTCGCTCGCCTGACAACCCCTTTCCCTGTCTCCCTTCTCCAGCAGGCGTCCTCGAGCAGCCGCTACCAGGATTTCCACTTCGCTGGCGATTACGTGGGTGTCCAGGTAGGTGTGAGATCGCAAAGATACGCGCGCGGGTGAAGTGCACGCGGCAACAGCCGCGTGGGCGTTCGCCAGGAGGGTGACTCCCCGCCCACCCCCGTTCCCCCCTCCCCGCCACCCCGCTTTCTCGCTCGGGCTATCGATTTTCCTTTTTGAGCGAAAATTTCGAAGGCTCGCGTTTCACACGGACAAAAGGGGTGCTGCTGCGGCGATCGTCGCTCCGTTCGGTGAAAGGGAAGAAGGGACTCGGGTACAGGGCCCCGGCTTCCAGCGAACCGCGGGGCCTATAACGGGCGAACGATGCGCAGAAATCTCGGGCCCCGCTAATTCCACGCGCAAACACAGGATCCTTCCTCTATCTTCGCGCGACCCCTCCGCAACAGGGTAGCGATGTATCTTTCATGTTACGGGAGAGTTGCCGCAGTGAAACCGATTCGAAGTTTTCAAGAACAGCGAACAAAGTTCCGCGGAAGTATGCGGGACAGCGATACAGAGGGGTGGGGGCGTTCGGTGCCGGAGAGAAGGAGGACGAGAAGCAGAAAGAAGAAGGAGGACGCCCCGGGATTACTTTCCCGTCCGATTCACGGAAACCAGTCGCAATTAAAACGCTCCGAACCCCCGACTCGTAATTAATACGATCTCCACGGGTGGAAGGAAGGCCGGTCGGCCGGCCGGAGGCGTCGACCCGCGAAAAATTGAAAAAACTCGGGGGGTGGGATGGGGGAGCGGTAGGACTTTCCATCTCCCGACCGAAATCAGACGCGGCTCGATTCGGTTTATCGTTGCCGGAGTTTACCGCGCTTCGGCCCCGCAGCGAGATCGCTCTCGCTCGACGATGACAATTTATTTGAATTAACCGCTCGGCGTAAGCTTCCGATCGTAAATTCACTCTGGCCAACCCTTGCGACTCGTATTAAGTACCACTCGAGGAACACGGTAAATGGAAACTCGTGACAACGGAACATCCACGTGGGGAAAGGTAGCGAGGAGGGCGCTCTCGCGCGCGCGCGCTCGCTCGCGTGGCAGAGCGAGAGCAACGGCGAACGAAAGAGAGACATCGGGAGATACATTTATGAATTGCCCCATTCACGGAATGCGAATTCTCGCTCGGCAAACTTTAGGGGTCAACGGGTCGGGAACTGTTAGGTAGTTCTCCCATTGGCCGTACATGCGCTCTCCCGACCTCGTTCTCCGTCTCGCTCCCTCTACCGGCCGATACAACCCCGCCGTCGATATATCGACGCTCTTTCGAAACTTCCGCCCACGCGGCCCGCAATAACCCCCGGATCGTATTAAACGAGCGAGTTAAGAAAACTCAGCCTCGACTTTCCCCGTCGAACTTTCCTCCGTCTGATTCGTGTTTCCGACGTCGTTGTCGTCGTCGTCGTCCTGAATCTCCCGGTGCAGCAGCCGAGAGATGACCCTCGACCGCGTGGGAGGGTTGGAAGTTTATCACGGCGGATCTTTTACGGTTGCAACGACGATAAGGCGGCCGCCAAAGAGGAGGGAAGGGGGACGGATAATCGTCGTTCCGAAGTCGCCGAGAACGCCGGCTGGCCGACCAGCCGCTGCCACGAGGGCGGCGGCGGCAGCGGCCGGAGGGGCGCGCGGGGAGAGGCGGGGAAACGCGAGGCATTATTCACTTTGCGGGAGCCGAGTCGCTTCTCGCGGCTGTAATAATTTTCTTTTTTATGAATGAACTTCGCTCCTCGCGCCGTTTCTCTCTTTCCCTCTGCTTTTTCCCCCTTTACCGCTCGTTCTCTCCGTGCTCGTGGTACGCGGCTCGCCGTTTGCGCTACGCGAGACACGAACATTCGTCTTCGTCAAAGCTGTAGGTCTACGGTCGGCGTGCGTGCGTGCGTGCGTGCGTTCATGCACCGCGATTTCTTCCACGATTTTTACGTAGATCGTAATTGTATTTCTTTCGTGAAAACTGCGTTCGAAAATCGGACATTTCGTGAACGGCTACCTGACGGTTGTAAATTCGGAAGTCTCGTGAAAGTGTAATTTCCAGAGGAGAAATGTGTCCGTTCGGTGATCCTAGGGTTAAACGGCCGATACAGCCGAACGAAACGAGGTCCCCGCGACTGACACCGAGAGGATAATCGAATATGCCGAGTGGCGGATTCCGTGAAGCCTCGGCTCCCGTTTGTCCCGAGGATCAGAGGAATATCTCTCCGGTCCCGTTGTTATAACGCGGCTTCATTTCCATTTGCTGCACGACCTCTGATTATGACAATAGGTCCGGGGAACACCTGTGACTGCTGCGCAAGGTAGCTCGGTACCGGGCGCGCATTGTAATTTTTCTATGGCGACTTGGCCCAGGTCAAAAACACCTTTTATCCGTTACGACGCTGCGCCGCGCCACGCCGCGCCGGCCGGTATTCGTCGTCGTTCGACGGACAAGTTAATCCTGTAGCTTGGTCGTCCCACACAACCCCCTGACCCCAGCCCCCCTTTACCTTCGGGTTCCACCAATCGACCACCCCACTCGTTCCAGGATCGTAAAGCGAAACAAAGAAAGCGAACGGTGCTCGAGCGAATGATTTAAGAGCTCTATGGAATTATTAATCGTGCCCTGGGCCGGCCCGGTCGCAAAACACTATAAAACGTCTACGTAATCGTACACCGTTCGAACTGTTCCCTCCCCTCTCTCTCTCTCTCTGTCTCCCTCATTTATGCCTCTTTCTCTCGTTCGCACCATTACACGGCCTATTAGCTTTTTAGTTGGTGTCTTTTCACCCTCTTAACCGGCGAAATCCATCACTGGCTGCTACCTGACCGTATCGCCTCCGGGCAAACAAATTATTCCTACAATTACGCGGGACCCGGTACCCTGTTTATTTGTTCCGAATTCGCGATTCCCAGTTCCATTGTTTACGCACATTGCCACGTGCGTTAAACGACGGATATCGGGAAAGGGTTGAACGAAATCACGCGGTAATTCTGAGCGTATATCGAGCCGAACTATCCCAAACACCTGTTAGTTCTGCGGAATGTAAATTTGCCGGGGGTATAATTATTAGAATAGCCATCCAGAGCCCGACCGGTCCACTCGCCTCCCCTCCTACCTCCACTCGCCACTCTCGTGACCCTTCGGGGGTGCCTTGAAACGAAACGGAACCGAAACGGGGACGAAGCAACGTTGCTCCGGGGGTGTCGTCAACCAAATCCGCCATTCCGCTGTTTGGAAAGTCTCTCTCGGACAACGGAAAATCCGGGGACGCGGTTCTCATCGTAAATAACCGGGGTTAGACTGTATTCTCTCTCTCCCTCTCTCTCTCTCTCTTTCTCTCTCGCAAGAGGCTGCCTCGTTTCACGCTCGCAAATAAGTCCGAACAGGATCGTTGAACGTTTCGCACCGGGGGACGATTGCGAAGTTGGCGCCAACTTCTACGGGCTTCGGGAGACGCGCGTAACCCCGATGGCTCCTCGCTAACAAGTACCGTCGCAGACCCTTGCCTTCGAGTTACAACCACCTTTGATATAGTACAGCTGATTCCATTTAACTAATTACAACGTCGCCGGCTAGCAATCGCTACAGTGCAGCCGGCCAGTCCAACAATCTCGCGCTGGATCGATCGTCACTCTTCCATGCCAATCTCGATCCTGAACGAATTTCGGAGCTTGATCGTTCGAACATTACACCGTCTTCCATTCATTTTATTAGCGTCCCGTGACTAGGTTTTTTAATGGAACTATTCTAGAAATTGTTGATTAAATTTCATTTATGCAAAATGAAAGTTTTCCATCTGAATTGAAAGAAACTGGAGTGAACTGGAAGTTTACTTGCTTAAAATGTTTAATAGACTGAAAATAAGGGAGCAGTATTCTTGAATTTTGCTAATGGTTTTACTTTTTTTAAATTACAGTTAATCAGTCTTGTCGTAAATGCATAAGATCTGTCTACTCGTAAAGGCTGACGTTATTCTGCGTTTGTAGAACAATACTATAACGTTAATATGAAATATGTATGTACATGTATGGTTAACCCCGTGTGCGTCTTATTGTTAATGACACACGCGAAGGAGAAATTAAGTTGTGAAAACGAAGGACGAATAAGGGTTGAAATGGAGGTTGCTATCCAGCATCGAAATGCGAAGGTATGAATAATCGAAATGGTATCGAATCGGCGGAGGGTTAAAGAACCCGAGAGAATGCGAGCGATATAAAAATCACGTTGAATTTTGTAACGAGATGTTCATTATGTAAAGCCGCAAAATCCAGCAGTCTGGCGGGCCGAATCGATGCGATTCCCAGACGATTAAATGGGAACTCGGTACGAGATATAATTAACTGATACACGTCTAAAACGGAACTCGACCATTTTCCGAATATTTTTGGTGACATACACGGAATGCCTAATTTGACACCGCTGATAACTTTGTACAGATAGAAAAATATTTCTAGGGATCACATTCGGAGGGGGCATGCGTGAATGTCGTTTCAAGGTCATAAATTCGGAATGAATTTAACCACTGACGTGTTACGAGTGTCATTCAAGGTCACCGAGGTGCAACTACAATGAAAAACAAGACGAAAGTACAAACAACTGGCATTGGTAGGAATAATTTATGTGAAAATCCATCCTTGGCATGTGTCGGCTAGTCAGTCCGAAGAGAGTGACGCGGTGTTCGCGAGTACGAAAGCGAAAACAATTTAGAACAGCGCCCCGCTAACCTTTCTTCGAGACTTTCATAGCGAATCGAGATACACCCCGTAGTTTAACAGGGTTAGAAAATGTGTTGTTAGTCCTCGCTGGGTTTTTACAACCGTGGAAAAATTGAAAAGTGTTTCGGGTTTCCCGGACGCTAATGACGGGACAGGAGTACTTTTAACGTGACGTCGGCTGGCCCCCGGGGCCGAAAGAAGCGTCGTAAAACCCGACGCTCGATAATAAGGTACAGGGAGGGACGGGTAATCCGTGCTCGGATAAACCGATAGTCGATTCCGTCCAGTTAATCCCGTGGCCGTTTCCTCGAAAAACTGCGGGCTAAGACCGCGAAGTAACGGTACTCGTCAATTCCTCCTGCTCGGTAAACAGGACCGTTCGCTGAAATTCCTTCTGGCCCCGTTGTTCGTCGAACTGCCCGACAATTATGGCTGTTAATCCTCGCCGACGTTACGATTAATGACCCCCGCGCTAATATTCCTAGTGTCTGGTCCGCGACCATTTATTGCTCCGTCGTCGTAAACGACCGGAATCGGCCGAGTTTACACGGTTTTTACAACCACCCCCAACCCTCCCTGCCATTATCATATTACAGAGTTGATATCAACGACAGTCGGTTTTCTATTATGCATAAACCGGGCCGGTCGTTCAGCGGACGAGAAAAGAGCGGGTCATCCTCTCTGTCTCTCTCTCTCTCTCTTTCACTCTCGTTCTCCCTTAACTTTATGAAAGTTGAACTGACGCTTTCGCGGTGTACCTTTAAGGCGAAAAGTTGATATTAGGTAAAGGAAACGAGGTAGAATTCGCATCCATCTGATTCAACACTCCGACGACTGTCTTCTTCTTTTTCTTCTTCTTCATCTCCATTTCCAGCTTTCGATTATGCAAACGCGACCTATCAGAGCTGAGTATGTACAATCTGTTCAATGTTACTTAGATAATGGACGTTTCATCTGTTTACGAACTTGCGAGATTTCGATGTATCGCTAACATTTTTAGAGATACCTAGTGAATTATTCAACCGGAGCGCACATTTTCATTTCCCCCAACATATACAATGGGCTCCAACCTTTCTACCAGTTATATATTCATGATAATCTACAATTTGGTTATGTGCGCGTATAATGATTAGATATCGTTCGGTTAACGCGTGGAAAAATTGAAAAGTGAAGTTCGCACAAAGTGAAATTTTAATGGCGCCAGATGTACTCCGATACCATCCGCGAAAGGTTGACTTCGTCGGACGCCGTTGCGGCGTCGTGTACATTAGACTATTATGTAGTGGATGAAAATATTACTTAAATTGTTTATTAGGGATTATCTATTGGAGAGCGTCACTCCCATACGAACAAATTTTAACGAACCTTAATATTCTATAGCGTGAGGATCGATCGTGGGATCCGTTTTTCATCTGTAAATACTATAAATAAGCAATCGTTCGTTTTTATACAAAATCATTTTCCATAGACTCGCGTGACGTCACTTCTATTTAGCGCGTCCGGTTTCTTACGGTTTCGGGTACGTGAAATCTAACTTTATCGGTAAACATTATATTTCGCCAATTCCGAACAGAAAATTACTTCGGGAAGTATATCGGTATAAAGTTTTTGCGAAGTTCGAACAAAAATTCGGCTGAAAGTCACGGGCGCGGCGCGACGCGGTGCGGAACGGCGGCGACCCATGGTCGGTATCGATCAAAGCGAAGAGAGCAGCGGTTGATTCCGGTCGATACGTCGCGAAATTAGTCCAGGCCGTTTTCTCCGGTCTCATCCGGTACACGCGTGTCTTTTTCGCGGAACGATGGCGACCGTTAAGTCCGAGACGGCGAGTGTCACGTAGCGAACGTACGCACGCACGCGTGTATACGCGCGCACACAGGCGCACGCATTGCGATACACGCCGGTAGGTGTACACGTGTGTGTACATCGACGCGTACGACCGCGCGTGCAAGCTTTCCGTCCTCGTCGGTGTTTCGCCGTTCGTGTTCGCTCGGTCTTGCACATCCTTCCGCGAAAGGCCGAGCCGCGAGGGAAGCAGGTGAAAATTAATTGTACGGGTTACCGGCTCGAGTGGCGAAGGAGCACACGGTCTGGCTTCGTCTTGTCGGTGCGCGGCGCGCAAAGTGCGCCTCACCGCGTACCGGAGGACGTGTCGATCGATTTTGCCCTCTCCCCTCCCCCCTTCGCCCCTTCCGTCCTCCTCTCTCCTCTCCTTTCTCTTTCGCGCCTTCGTCCTTTCCCCTTTGCGCGACTCTCCGTTCGTTAATCGGCCGCCGTACGTCCGACCGCGTCTCGAGCAGCAGCAGCCGCCGCACACCGATATCGAGATCGATAAGGTGTATCCGGTGACGTCCGCGCTTCTCCGCCCCGCTATCTTCTCGATCTCGTGCGCGCTCGAAATATTTTCGTAACGTTTGTCCCCGCTATCTCCGTATCGTCGCGTACCAATTTATCGATAAACGCTCGGACGATTCCCAGTTGTAACGCGCGCGCACGCGAACATAACGCTGGCCAAAAATCATCCCACTCGATTATTCCCCGGAATCGCGAAACAACAAGCGCGAGCCGATAATAGATAAATCGTCGATGACCGGATCGAACCGAAAAGGCGGACCGCGATCGAACGGAACAGCTTTTTCCCGTGGTCGTGGTTTCTCGCGTCGTGTTTGTTCG
The DNA here is from genome assembly GCA_028454225.1 of Lasioglossum leucozonium. Lineage (NCBI taxonomy): Eukaryota > Metazoa > Arthropoda > Insecta > Hymenoptera > Halictidae > Lasioglossum > Lasioglossum leucozonium. Next base: position 5,446,570 of record CM052221.1, on the reverse strand, counting down.
TTCCGTTCGCTCGTTCCCCTTTAAAGTTCGGTTACAAACCGGGAGAGCCCGATATTTCGGGGCACGATTATTTCTGGAACGACCGAAAAATCCGTAGCATCCGTGGCATTCGTTCGCGTCCCGTGGGCCGCGCGCAGGTAATATAACGTCGCCGTTGTCGTCTTCGTCGGCGTGTCGTAGTCGTCGCGGTGTTCGAGCTCTCTCCTCCTCCGTCTACACCGTCGCGACGGCATCGTCGTCGTCGTCGTTCCGGTAAAATGGGACTCGGAGAAGGGCAAAGGCTGGCGCTCGCACGAGACCGCGACCGACCAACCGAACGAGCGATAATTATCGGGCCTGGGTAGGGCGAGACTCGCACGTTCGCTCGGCGCGGCGATGCGCTCGCTCGGACGCGAAAAAGAAATCGACGTTATAGGTGCCGGTCGCGACGACGCGCGACGATGTCCGCTCGCCCCGCGTATTTACGACGGTAAATACGCTTGGTCCGCTGGTCGCCGTTGCCATTGCCGTCGCCGCCGCCCAGTGGCCTGGTAAATTTATCCGCGAATTACCGCGGCGTTCCTTACTCCGCAACTTCGTACGGCGGCGTTCGCTCGCGTACGGATTTTAGGCCGCGCTCATAAATCCGGCTCTCCCCTTGGGGCCGCGCGCGACGTTGCCGGGGGTAGGAGGGTCGGATTTAAGGGTTTTGCCACGGGTTCGCCGGTCCCTCCCTCCCTTCTACCCCCCTTCCCAACCTCCCAGCAAGCCAGCTACCCTGCAGCTCTCCCAGTGGCTCCTCTATATTTCAGAAGAGTGAGAGAGAGAGAGAGAAAGAGAGAGAGAGAGCAGAGGTTGGAAAAACGGCGAGCCCCGGAGAGAGATCCCGGAATCGCGGGGAAATTAAACGAGCGTTCGGGTACGCGCGAAAAAATCGCGTCCCTCGTAAATTCCGTCGACCGGCGCGCGCTCGCCTCTCCTTCATCCTCTTCCTTCTTCCCATACATATCGTTTCCTGCCTGTTTCTATCCTCGTCCGTTCTCTCGGACTCGTTCCGGAGACTGTGTATCATCGGCCGTCGCTCTCGTCGTCACGGTCGCGGCCCGGAAACTCGGACACGAAGGCGTCTCTCCGAAGAACTCGAGAATAGGGGGGTCGGGTGAGGAGGAGGGGGACGGAGAAACCGACGCGTGGCTGTTTGCTGCAACTTTCGGAGCAGAAAGAACGAACCGACGGAGAGACCGTGTATCTCGCGGATCGAGGATACATATTGCGTATAAGGATATTCTACGTGTAAGGGTAGCGCGGAGGGTTGCCTCGTGGAGGCTCGATGTCACCTTGGTGAGTACGAGGAGCGGAAGACCGGTAGCGGACGACGTCGACGTCGACGTCAACGTCATCGTCGGTGTCTAGCGACGAGGACAAGGAGGAGGAGGAGGAGGAGGAGGAGGAGAAGGAGGAGGTGGAGATGGAGGAGAAGTAGAAGGAGGCCGACGACGACGACGACGACGACGACGACGACGACGGTTGAGAAGAGGCCGAGAGAGGGTCGTGGACTGAAGAGGGGTTTTAGTGGATAAGGGCGCAGAGGGGTAAAGAACGAGAGAAGCGCGCGTTCGACAGCACGAAGGAAGACCGAGGGACAGGAACGGAAGAGGACGAGGTGAACCCGGGGGGAAAGGCTAGGGGAGGAGGAGGGTTGGGTCAGGGAGGGACGGATAGGTAGCGTAGAATAGCCGGGGGTATAGGCGAGACGAGGCAGGAACGAGGCAAAAGCAAGACGCGCGGCGCGGCGCGGCGCGGTTCGGCTCGGCTCGGCGCGGCGCGGCGCGGCGCGGCATGGCAAAGCATGGCAAGGCAAGCCAAGGCATGGCATGGCAAGGCGAGGCGCAAGCTGGGCTGCGGCGGAGGATCAGAGAGGGGAAGGGGGAGAGGGAGGGCCGAATGGCGCGGTGCCGCTCGGCGAGGGGAAGTCCGGGTGGAGGGGTACGGGGGGAGAGGGGCTAACGACGGAGGGGCGAAACAGACGGAGAACGAGCGGGATAGAGGGAGAAGCGAGAAAACGGCGTCGCGAGTCCGCGGAAAGCCGGCGGCGACCACCGCCGCAGTTGAGCGTCGCGATTCGTCGCGAGAGCATCGTGGGTTGGTAGTTCGCGCGCCCCGACGTGTAATACCCGCCGTGTGCGCACACCACACAACGGAACAGTTAGCTGCGAGACGTAGAACCGGGCGGATCGACTGATCACCGATCAGGTTCGACGGTCGTGAGGGAAGCGAACGAACGAACCATCGACGCGGTGCGGTACGGTACGGTGCGGCGAGGTGCGGTGCGGTGCGACGCGAGACGACACGACGCGCGCCCCGAAACCAGTAAACGCGGCGAACGCACACACCGGCGGTTCAGTCGAGGTCGATCCACCGTCAGGTGAGGATCGCCGGTGTCACGGTCTCGCTTGTATTCTAATCGGTACGCGACTGTTAAATCGCGATTGATCGTCGGTTATTATATATATATATTTATATATATATACATATATATACGCATACACTCGTAAATCCGTGTTGTGCATCTATACATACCCAAATACATATGCACACGGTGTATATATGTTGTAGTATTGCACATTCGAATTGTTTATCGCAGGAACGCGCGCACACGTTGTTCGTACACCGATGTTCAACGAGTTCACAAGTTAGTCGGGATTGTTTATTTTTTTCTCGGTCGTTGTGAAGAAAACAAAAAAGTGCGAAGACTGTGGTGATTATTTTGTGCCGCGAATCAAACGCGATCGTTGTTCTCTGGTGACATGGAACAGGATACTCCGAGCGACACGATTCACTGATACGTTCACGCGAACCACAGGAGATCGGTGGATTTGTTCCCGCTGCATTTTCGATCATCGAGGAGGAAGAGAGGATCCGGAGACCACAAGAGGAGAACAAACAGAGAAGAGCGGCGGAGAGTTTTGAAAAATTTTGTCGACGGTGTTCCCGGGAATCGGTGCGCGCGGCTGCTCGCGTTTGTCCTTGACAGGCGTCCTTTCGTCGAGACACTGTGCGTGCTTTTTTCCCCCCCGTTCAGTCTGGCAACGGTCTCCGTCCCTGTCTCGCTCATCGCTGGCTACGAACGCGACCGCTAAGCGGCCAGACAACGAGAACGATCGGTTAGTCAGGCAAACCCACCGCATCGTCGGCGCGAATAGATCGCGAACGACGACGACGAAGACGCACGCTCGATCATTCGTAAAAGCCGGAGCTGTTCGCGCGGACCAACACCCGAGCAGAGAATTAATCGGACCGAGTCCGACCGGGACATCGTCAAAGTGGGAGCCCGAAGCGGATAACGCGACGGCGAGAACCGATCTGACTGCAAAGCCGGCGCGACCTCACCGCCGAACCCCGCGTGTGTGTTTCTATCACCGTCTTTGTTTCGCACGATTCTATCTTTCTCCGGCGGTCTCCTTCCAACCGGAGTCTCTCTCGCCCGCTATTCCTCGTGGTACAGCAATAATATCGTTTCCCGCGCGGACTGCGGATTGGCTGATGTGCCCGCGAACGAAGAACACCCGGGCAGCAAAGCAACGTGCCCCGTTTTACTCGCGCTAGCGTCGAGGACGACGTGTACAGAGAGAGAGAGAGAGAGAGAGAGGAGTGGAGAGACGAGAAACGAAACGAAGATAGAGAAAGAAAGAGAGAAGCCACGAGCGCGCTGAGTGCGCCAGAGTGGCAAAACTGTGGCAGACGGACAGAGAGAACGAGAGTAGCAAAGGAGGGGGGTGGGCGGCAGCCGAGGAGGGGAACCGCCCGACCGAGTTGTTTCATTCATAAAAAAGTTCTTTATTACTCTCTGTGAGCGCATGTGCTATTCCACGGAGGAGGACCTCCCCCGACCGGCGTAACCACGTTTACACACGGTATTATTTACTACTGCGCGAGATACGAATCGCTGCCACACGCCGTGGCAACGGTACGGCGTACGGATCTCTCTCTGTGACGGTGGTTCGCCTCGTGTTACCGTTCGCATTATTCGGTAATCGTCGGCTTTCGGTATTTGTCGCGTTCAGTGATATATCGTGGTTGACGACGTATCGCGTGTGTGCGCGCGTGTCTCCACGGTACCACCGGTACTCGCTTTCTGTGTAAATGTACATGTGTGACCACCTTCGACGCGCCTAATTAGGAACTGCTTCTTATCGAACGTTCATCGAATCTCGTCGGTTCGCCGAAGACTACGACGAAGAAGAAAGAAGAAAGAAGAAAAGAACTTGGTGTGCCATCGAGGTGGGGTGTCCATCGGAGATCCCGCTGTTACCGCTCCGGGTTTCTCTCTCTTGCTCCCGTTTTCTTTCTGCGAGACCGTGGAACACCGTACGCGCGCTTCGTCCACTCGAACAGACGGACGGGCTCGTCTCGATTGCGGGACGAGCAATTGGAATTCCTCGCGTGTCCACACGCAGGCCCGATATAGTCGGATGGCGCGATCTGGAACGTGAACGTCGATCGATCGCCTTCTCGCGCGCGTCACAAGACCCGCTCTCGAGGCTCGACGACTACGACGACGACGGTTCGCGGCGCGTTGACACACCGGGGGCTACCACACCACGAGAAGAAGAAGAAGCAGGAGGATTTGCTGCCGGTGGACAGAGAGAGAGAGAGAGCGTGCATGTGTGCAGCGTCGGCGGCTGTGCGTGAACAAAGATAGGGGGGAAGAAGAACCGTTGAAAGAAGAGGGTCCCACCGAAGAGCGCGCGCAATCGGCACGGCCAGTAATAAAGTGAGACTGATCGCGCGCGATCCCAGTAACGTAATACGGGAGGCCGGTGTGTGGTTCGGTTTTGGTTGTGCGGCAAGTGATAATCGAAATCGTTCAACCTGGATCTAAGAACGACGAATCTGGACGTTTACGTCGACGACCCTGATCGGTTGTTGGACGGTCGCGAGAAGTCGCGGGCCAGAGACCGCAGCAAAACGAGCAAAATAGATCCGAAATCGGTGATCATAGACGACACGATCATCACGACGGAGGACAGCGGTTACGAGGATCGTTTGCGGGAAGGCGTGAAAGATCGTCTCGCCGGGATGAGGGGCGAATCGGCGAGACCGGGGAAGCGGCCCCTACGGGCGCTCTCCGCATCAGAGAAGATGGACGCGATACAGAGGGTACACGAGGGCGAGAGCAAGGCCTCGGTGGCGCGGGATATCGGCGTGCCGGAGTCAACGTTACGAGGTTGGTGTAAATCCGAGCACAAGATCCGAGGTATGGCGAGGAACTCGTCGACGCCGGACAGCGAGGCGCACTCGCCGGCGTCGTCGTCGGGCGCGAACGTGACCGGAGCTGGTAATCTAGCCGGCGGTTCGGCGAATCTGTCCAGCGAGGACGAGGGTCCTTGCGCGAAGAAATCGAAAATGGATCAGCAAACGTCGGTGGTGACCAGCGCGGGCACGTCGTTCGTCGGGGACGTTTGCACCGACGTGGACGGGAAACAGGAGAACAAACAACCGAAGATCGATTACGTGGGCCTGATGACCAGCATGGCGGGCATGAGACCCGAGAACAGTTCGTTGCTGTTGCAGCAATTAGGCCTGCTGTCCGGCGCCACCGGCACCCTAGCCAAGAATCTGTTGAGCATGTCGCCGGCATTGACGCACGGCAGCGCTGTCGGGCTGGTCGAGAACGGCCTCCAATACACGAAAAGCAGCTCCGGTAATCCCGGTTGCCTGGCGAACGCGGCGAACACCTTGAACGGCGGGAACGGCAAGAGGCACAGCATCTCGGCGATCGCGCCGGCCCAAATGGACTCGGTGGTAGCGAAGTCTTGCACGAGGAAGAGCTTGCCACCTGCCGCGGAAGCACCGTCGACGCCGGTGCCGGCGTCGCCGCGGAAGACCAACGAGAACACCGGGATGCAGCGGTCGAGCAAGCCGAAGAAGGATGGGAACGTGAGCGGGAACAACAACAAGAAGGTGGACGAAGCGCTCTGGCTCTGGCTGACGCAGCAACAGCAGCTTCTCGGTCAACAGTCGGCCAGCTTCAATCCGAGCATCAATCAGCAGGACGGATCGTGGTTCTGGCAGTGGTACAAGCAGTGCAGCTTCCCGATGATAGCGCCAACGCCGACCCAGCTAGCGCCCAGTCCGGTCGCCAAGAAGTCGCCGAGCAAGGCGAGAGCAATGCTCGACAATGTTCTTTGCAACAACAACAACAACAACGAGAACGTGAAACGGAGTCTGAACATGGACGTGGTGCCGGACGAGGAGGAGATGGAGACTGCCGGGGACGTGCCCTGCACCAGCGAGGAGGCGATCCAGCACGGCGAGAAGTTCTTCAAATGGTTGGACAAATGCTCCGACCCAGCGGTCACGCGGCTACAGATCATACAGTTCAAATACCTATTGGACAATCTCAAGGCGTGTAGAAAGAAGTCGTCGTCCAGCTCGAAACAGAGCAGAAAGTAGGCAAGAGATAGAGACAGAAGCTCCTGTGATGCTAAATATATATCTTAGAAAGAGTGCGGTTAGAGCGCGTCGCGTCGCATCGCATCGCGTCGCGGCGAACGTCGAGGACAGCGGATCGAAAACGAGAGATAGGTAGCGAGAGAGAGAGAGAGAAAGAGAGTGTTGTGTGTGTATGTGTGTATGCGAATGTATGCGTGTATATCTGAGCGAGGGAGAGATAGAGATAGAACGCGATGGACAGTAAATCAGAGGCTCGTCTTCTCGTACTAACGCGACACACAGTCACGATCTCCTTTTTTTTTTCGTTCATCCATACCTCAGAACGAATTTCCCTTCGTTTCTTGAAATGTTTCTTTTCGATTTTGAACCTCGCGCACTTCGTTTCTCGACGTATACGCGTGTGCCAACCGGACGCGATACAAACGATCGTTATTGTGCCCACGCGTCGCGATCCTTCTTAAATTTAGCAGTTTTCATGACAAGGTGTTTTTCTTCGTTTCATTTGCACAATTGTCCTCCCACCCTCGACCCGTCTGGTTCTATTGTCGTTTAAATCGGTTTCACCGAAGAGTCGGATCGAATAAAAGAAAAAAAAGAGTTACAGGGGTCGGTAACCGATCATTTTGCTTGACGATAAGCTTGTACATAAGAGGATATACCAAATTCGTGAGTGGACTGTTGTAATTATTATAAGATGTCCGTAGGAGAGGTAATTAATATCGAATACTCTATCATTCGTTAGCGTAAAGTGTGCGCGGGAGAGAGTTGTCCTCGCGACGCAATCTAGTGACGGCGACGTTGTCGCGGAAACGAAATAACTGTATCCGACCGATGGAAAACGGTTTGTTATAAAAAAAAAAAACAATCGCCACGAAGAAGACTATTCACACGCATGCACGTACGCGAGCGCGCGCGCATGTATTCGTATACTGTACGCGTAGAGGTCGGATCCACGGTCGGAAAAGGGACGGGTGGGGATCTACCATCTTTATTTTCTCCTTTAGTTTATTCGGATTTTAGTTAGGCGTATAATCACGGTTTAATTATTCGCGCGGGCATATTATAAATATATATACATATATTATATATATTATATATATTTCATGAAACGAACGAACGGCTTCGCGACGTTCATTCTGGACTGCGCTTTTTCCCAAACAGTTCTACCTCTCGTGTTCTGTTAGCGAGTTATTTACGTACGGTAAATAAGAAGTAAGGTATGTATGTGTGTATGCGTGTCGTACGTGTCTAGCAAATGCATGATCCTGTATGAGGATACGTCTGTGTGCGTGTGTGTGTGCGCACTCGCGCGCGCTAGTTTATGTGTGTGTGTATGTGCACGCGACTCGCGCGAAACTAAATGGTCCAAAAAATATGAAGAACACAACAAAATGGAAAAGAAATCCGACGAAAACGACTTAAGAACGACGATGTTTGTTATATCGATGAGAAATTATATAGAAATACATATTATATATACAAATATATATTATAAAATATATACACGTGTATTAATATTTATATATTGATATATGCATATGTGGATATTAATATACGTATATATTTAAGGACCTTCGTCGCTTAGCTTTACGAAAGAGAGAAAAAATGTTGTTCGATCGAATAACACATTCGTGACTACTCACTATGCTGAGTGGCTTGTCCAGCGGCACGTAGTCGATATAGTCGCTGACGAATTTTCCGCACCCCTGCCACGTGTACAGTTCCGGATACGGCAGCGTACTTCGTCTGATAGTCGTAGACACGAATTTCTGCGCACACACGCGTACACGCATACACAAGAAAGCGATTAGTGATTATAAGACAGACACGCACACACACGCATAAGCATACATACACACACGTCCTTTCGTATCTCGCGATTCGTTTTTTGTTTTACCATTGCTCTTTGACCACGATGCTTTGCTATCGTAAGATTCGTTCCGCGAAGTGTTAACGTCCTCCGTCGAATATTTATTTTCCTTTGGTCCCTGACGCATTTCGATGTCACGAAACGAAACCGTTCACCGTTGAGAAGCATTCATCTGCATCGCTCGAACGATCGTATCGATCGATAATACCGATTCTCTCTCGAGCCGGCCGAAGCATTTAACAACGCGCCGCGTTACTTTTGTTGTTTTCGTCTTTGGTTCGCGCGAAACGTTGTTGTTGGTGTGTTTGATATGTAACAAGTATGTAATATGTTGACGCGTAACAACGTTTGTCGTGTCTCGTCGTTCCTATCGTGCTCGAATTGTACTTCTAAGGGAGAGCTTCCTAATCTTACCGGTAGCAAAGCGTATTTATACGAACCGTAACAATACCGAGAAACATATTGATACACCGAGAGACACGCGAAACACACGCACGCGCAACATACACACACGTACACACAACAGAAAACCAAAGTGAAGAAAGCGTTTGTCGAGTGTTTGACAGCGCGTGTAAATAAGACTGTGACCGTGCACTTGCACGCGAAGTGCATACCATGTATTGTAGAATGTTTGAAGCATGTACGAATAAGTGTATAGCGAAGTTTATTTTTATTATTTAGATCGTAGAAGAGGACGGTTCGAGTATAATATTAGAAAGATTCCTATTATGCAGTTATATTTCCATTAGTTGTGAATTTTCACGGGAAAGAGAAAGAACGACGGACCGAGAGAACAATTTAGAATCTATTTGCAAGACGACATTCCTCGTTACCTTTTAGATGAAGCGAGCGAGCTAGCGAGCGAGCGAACGAGCGAGAGAGAGAGAGAGAGAGAAAGAGAGAGTGAAACACACATGTGCATACACATACATACACACGTACACGTATACTTCTAATCGAAAGGAACGACTCAAGAAAAAAAAATTTTAAACGTTAATGTCGATATAATTTTATTTATAACGCGTTTTAATTTTTATACGAAAGACGAATAATATGCCTTTGTACAATGAGTCGAAAAGTATTTATCGAGAGAAATACACAAGGTTAACAAAAGAAAAAATAATAATAATAAAACACAAATGTATTGCATATTTTCTTTGACACTTATTCCTTTTGTCGAACACTATAACCATCGTGAAAATCGAAGGAGTAACGAGAAATGGATGTAGCATCTTTGCGAGAGAAAAATAAAATGTAAATTACACGCGAAAGAGAGTGAGAGAGAGAGAGAGAGAGAGAGAACTCGTAAGAATTCTGAAAACCGCTCGACGTGATCGAACGATCGATGGAACTGCAAGTCGGAACGTTTCTTTTCGAATTGATAGGGAAATTTTCAGTGACCGTTGTTGCTTGTTTTGTGTAAAAGTTTGTTCTTTTTTTTCACTTCGATAGTAGGCAAAAGGGGACGAGCGCCGGAAACTCGTGATGTAAAATGTGCAGAATAGTATGTAAATATAAATACCCAATGTTACGTACAAAAATCCAAGAGCCATTCGCGAACCGTTGCGAACAACACTGTGTGTGTACGAGTTCAAACTATGCAAAACAAGTTTCTCCTGCGGTACTTCTGCTCGGCGTCTTGATCCACGTGGAAAAAAACAATCGGTGGATCGGGCAAAAAAAAGAAAAAAAAAACCGCTGTCGATAACCGATTCGAACAGCGCACCGAACTGCGCGCGGAATTGTTAATAAAATCGAAAAATATTTCTATGCGTTTCATCGAGAAGCGAGAAACATTCGACTTCGCTGGATCGCGGGGTCTTAAGTTAAATACGGAAGAAAAAAGAATAAAATGCGACTCTGTAAAGTTGATTAGTGAAACTAGGTAGAACGCGAAAGAAACGATAAATCGAACTATTGTCCGAGTCTTTCGATTAATATCTCTAATTTAATAATTGAAAGGTTAATTTGAAAGAAACGCAGAAATAAATAAAAAGTATTATTTAAACTGAACTGATGTTTTGCAGCAACGTATGTATGTATCTATCACCACTATCCACATTTTATTTTCTATTTAATTGCAGTCACTCTTTACAGATATTTGAATTCGGTTTAATTTTTAATTTTAAAACTACAAGCCGACGATTGAATTTTTGTTGAAAATCCTTATCCCGTTACTAAACTAACCTAAAATATCCGTCGATACATTATGCATGATTTTCACTGTGAGCGACTGTATGCAACTCGTTTTGCACCAATTCGATCATCGATAATGTCGCGGCTACACCGGGAGTACAGGGAACAGACCGTTTATGGCCGAACAGTTACACCGATTCGTTGGTTAGCGGTAGTTTGTGTTTAACTTACTTGCACACCGCACTCGTTCTCGCATACAAGCAGAAGCGGCTTTCGATCTGGATATTTCGCGTGAAATTGTCGTCGAAAGTTTTCGGTGTACCACGCGAGCACCTTCTCTTTATCGGTGACAGTAGAGTAAATGCACGGGAGCGTTTTAAGGTAAACATCTTCTCTCAAGTCGGGTTCCGGCCAACACAGTTTGATCGTACCAAGTTCTTGCTGAGCTTCTTTTATAATCTCAGGTGTAATCTTGATGTAACTGATAACGCTTCTAACCATTTTGTCCGAGCTCTGTTCCACCTCCGTCTCGGCGAGGGTTGTTTGACTCTCGTAACTACCAAATTCATCTTGCTCACCGTCGTTGGACATATTTGTTATGAAACAATTCGTTAAGTAACTCCGCGCGAGAAAAAGCTAACAGTTGCAACCTTGTTTGGTACACTTGATTGTCGGTGCGACAGTCGACATGTCAGAATTTAAATCGACGTGCTCCGCTGGATGATTGTTTGTTGTCATAGCAATTTTACGAAGTAACTTGATACCGAAAGCGGTAGTTAGAGGGCAGCACCAACCGAGCGAATCGATGCGCGCTATTTGATGATTTGTTAGTCCATTAGATTCCGGGAATAGCTTTTAGACGCAGTTACGAATTTAGGATAATTTTCAAATACATTGTCTTTGCACACCACTTCTAAATGATTGTAGCATTTCTGAAACAGTATGCATCGATTTTGTGCATTATGTAACGAAACAGTCGATAATACGCAAGTTATTAAATATATTTCGTAGCTTCAACTAGTGAACGAAAATTGCGCATAATATCATAACGATAACAAAGGAATGAATATTCACGAAATTTACGATTGGTTAATATTAAAACAGAGTTTCATATTATCGATATCTTGTCAATATAGTAATCTACATTATCGACATACGCCACAGAATTGCGCCATCTTTCAGCATCAGCAGCAATTATAGATACAGTTAACAACAATAGGTAAGTTCTTACATTTTATCATATATGAATTGGCTTGTAATTCTTATGAACAGAGACGATATACATATTTCATATCGCAAATATTATAATATTAATAGAAAAATATGTGAGATTGCACACAATACATCGAGCCCCCCCAAAAATTTTGCTGCTTTCTTACGCCCTCTAGGATATATTGTGACCGGAGTAAGAGACAAAAGGCCAGCAACGCTGCACTGTCGGTGCAGAAGACCACCGAGAAGATTCAAGTGGTAAGTTCTAAGTTATCTCCGCGCCCACCTGTGGCCACTTTTGACACGGACGTTTCGATGCCGCTAAATAGCACAGCAAAGATTTTTCAAACTTACATTCAACGGAACAATCGGTTGAGGAAATAGTGAATGTACAAAATAAATAATTGACGAGAAAATAGGTCCACGTAAATGCATACCTAATGTTAGGCCTATTCTTGCATCTCGTCGATGACCACGCGCTGTCACTTTTAATTTTACACAAGAAGTAGCACGTCATAATAAGCGTTACAATTTTATTAATAAAAATCTTTAGATACATTTCAGTGGTATAAAACATACGCATCGCCGGAACAAAAATACATACAAGCTGCGAGAATAACATTTCACGATAGTATATATTTTTATTCATAAACTATAAATATAACAAATCGAGTTGATCTCTTCGGAATATATATATATATATAATATGTAACAAAAAGAACAATGGAATTTAAACATATAATAGTTACATGAATACGTTGCATTGTTCACTCAGATAATCTTGCAAAAATCTCATCAATAAAATTTATGCATTTAGGTCTAAGGTTCATTTTATTCGCGTGTCATCGTGTCAATTGACTTTCTCGTATTGTATGTTTCTTGTTTCGAAGATTCACTCGCGTTCCTTTCTAATTTCGCGTCATGGATTCAATATATTACAGACCGTTACAGACCACATTACAGACCGACCAACATCAATTCTCATTAGAATCTTGCCGCCATTTTTGAGCCGCTTCTCGCCTCGCATCAGGCACCAATTGCGATTGCATGCCACCTAAAACGTTACTAGTGGCTTCGGTGGCCAAAATAATTGGCTTCACGACCGTCGGTGGTATTTGTCGTAAAACGCCACCAACTGCACCAGAAACTCCCTTCTGCTCGTGTTCTTCGCTAGCTACACGGACTAACTGATTTGCTGTTTCTCCCAAGCCCTGAATAAATCATAGCGTTCTATTAAAATTTGCGTTTAGTGTATTTTTGGGTCAAAAGCGATTTTTCAATTATCAAAATTTACCTCTTTTACTAGCGTATAAGCGTTAGCCATTCCTTCTCGAATGTCCAATGGTTGACTATATCTTTTCCGACGTCCTTTCTGCCCTTTAATTTGTAGCCTAACACTGGGCCCAGGACTGACCATGTCGTAAGTTGTTTCAGCAGTGCTTTGTATCGCGTGTATCAACTTAGAAGTTAGTTCTAATGCCGCCATTGCCGTGGACGTGGTAAAACTGTTTGCACCCCGTTGCAGACCCCTAATGATCCTTCCATCTTTCTGGTACTGTTCAATGGGTAACCAAAAGAGATCTCGTATCCCTTGAACTACAATAGCAAACGAGTAATTAGATTTGAATATGCAATCTAATACGTTATGCGGTAAATGGAAAATAGAATATCTATACTAATACTAATGCTCACATAATTGTACCAACGAGTGTATAGGACCTACACCACCAAGCAAACTTGGTAGTTGATTCTTTTTAATATCTTGTAACCACTCGGAGAGCATAAATGTGATGAGCTTATCGAATCCCAGAAGTCCATGTCGATGTGTCAATCTTTTCAGTCTTAATTCAGAACAGTTCAACTGTGCCAGTCCCATTAGAAGGCCCGCTAATGGTCCATGAGTGAGATCTACGCGCTTCCCATGATAATCTAGTCTAACAAGGACTTCGGGGGAAAATATTACACTCCTGCAGAGAGCAAATAAAAGAAAATCAATATTTTAATAAATTATGGAATCAATCTTGGTTTTATAGTATCCTTACCTAAAATATATTGGCTGACAATCTTCGTGAACTTCTTGCGTTGCTTTCACTTTTGTTTTATTCTCTTTGATCATTAGCTCGTCCTCCAACAGTATTAACAGATTCGGATTTATAGCATCGCTTTCCGAGGTATTCGTTGACAACGGAGCATTAGGCGTAGTGTCGCTCACGCTCATGACTGGCGGATAGTGGGTCGGCGTTCCTTGCTTAGACACCGGAGAAGATTGAGGATTGTTGGGTGTATTAGAATTCTCGGTAGTCTGCCTCGAATCGCTACTCAATTCGTTGAAGAACTCTATCAAGAACAATAGGCTGTCTTGGTCTATGTTTAGACGCAATGGCAGTAGGCTGAGCTTTAAACAACATTCTTGAGCACATAATCGTGGGTCCGGTCTAACATGGACTACTTTCATAGCAAACATGTTCGCATGGGACTGTTTTGGTTTTGATTCGCTACTATATTGATACAAGAATTTGTTGATCTGCGAGGATGCCAGCCTATCCCTAATTTCTATCTCGTTTACAAGCAAAATTTGTCTTGCTGCTTCTATAGTGTTATCCGGATAGACTTCGTGTTGAAACCTCACTTTATCTAACTGTAGTTCCATTAGGACATCGTGTTGCCGGCCTGGACCTCCCATTGCTTGCCATTCCGTAACTTCTTTAAAAACCTTCCCTCGCGGTGAATTTGGCACGCTACCAAAATGTATTTCATTGGGATTGGATTTGTTAAAAGTAACACTATCGCACCAAGGAGATCTGCATATATTATCAAAATTACACGGTATATTGGGTGTTTCAATTGATGTGTATACATACCGTTCTTGGGTTGTTGTATTAGGACGAATTATGTTATCGTTAATAGTAACTTGTTTCTTAATTGGTGGCGAGCTATCAAAATCCCTTCCCCCCGTACATGTGCCAAACCAGTGACATTTCACAGAGAGTATACCTTAAAATGGGAGCAGGAAAATGTCTAGGCGCTTTGAGTAAATCTGTTTTACCAAGCGGAACCGAAAAGTGGTTGTCTATTATCCTTAGAGATTCTAAACACAGCCAACGAACTTCCGGTACCCCATGCCTAGGCATGATTCCTGTGCCAGCCTCTTCTCCTAATATACAAAAGTCATCGTTAGGGTCATCAGCCTCCATATTACATTCCGGCTTGGCACATTGTTCGGGGCTTGTATGCATTTCAGGTACTGTTTGCAACGGCGGATGGGGTTCGTCAGGAAAGAAGAACACCTCTACTCGATTTTCGGCTATCATTGTTTTATCATCCACGTTTGCACGTGTTCCTAAACGAGAACGATACCATTACTTATAAATGTTCAACTGAAGCGCTTAAACAGTTTTAACGATTCAAAAAGATCAACATTTTTGGTCCTCGTGAATAAGTTTTATATAATCCCAAAGATTTAATAGTTCCACTGGATAATAATAAGGTTAAACTTACCTTTCACAGTCTCTTCCATCGCTTCCTCCATTAAACTATTTACACGCTCTTCTTGACTCTTAGTCAACATATTGATAGATTCGTCTCCTAGAAGACTTTCCTCATCTCCAGAGCTTGGTACTGTGATACTTTCCATGCTCTCTGTATTCGGTGCCAAGTCTCCATCGCTGGCAAAGTATGTCAACAATTGAATAAGTGCACGACCGGAATCCGAACAAGTTCGTACATGGAGAACATTGTTGCTAGCTCTTAGATCTACTCTGGGTGCCCCACCACACATTTTATCGTTTAATCTCAAAGACAACTCGAGTAAGCCTACGTCCATAACGCACACATAATCTCGTTTTATGTCAACGGTTTTTTGTAGCTTGTTTGAGATAAATAAGGCTATATCGTCCGCTATGAAACGTAACGTCGAGGTATTTGTCTGCGCAGCAATGTTACTGGATACGCTAAAGTTGCCGAGAGTCACCATTGCTCTGAGTGGTAAATATACCGGCCTAAAATCAAAGAAACTTTTCAGTGCCTGTTAATTGTAAATGTCTTTTGAATTGATCAGAGTAAAAACCTATAATCGATTGCACAATTCCAAAGGTGTAAATGCAGCTCCGTTAATATCCCTGGCGGACAATATCCAGCGACTGGGTGATGAGCTACGTCCAAGCAATCTGTCAGCTGCGTAAACCATGATGTACCAGTAGTGCACACTTTATGCCTTAGTGTTGCATTCGATATGCCTACTGCCACTCTAAAAGTCTATAAAAAGAAACATAAGTATACAACAAAATGAACTGATCATAATTATTCTTTAAATTTAGAAAACGAACTTTTATACGATGAGTCTGATGAGCCGTTTGTATTCGAATGGCAAGCATCAGCATATCTTTATCATTGTTGCTTGCTCCTATTACGTTTACTTCTGGCTCGCTTTTATATATAGCCTTTTGACAATGTCGCGGGGTGTCGCTATTAATACGTCTCAGTGGAGGTGGTTGCGAAGGAGTGGTCATTAATCCGTAATGATCCAAAGACACCTCTTTAATCATGGCACACATGTAACCCAAATTCGAGTTCCCTTTGTAGGCAGGCACTGAAAATATCGTCGCGTCTTCCAATCTTATTATCAATTCCCCTTGTTGACCGGGTATAACGTTGCGCATCGAGTCGCGAACAGGAGTGAACATGCAGAGACAGCCTTGATCTATATTCAAAATTAGTGCTAGCTGACTCTGACCATTTCTTGATGACTTGCTCGGGTGTTGTTTGTAACTTTTATCGGCCGCAGAGTGAAATATGCCGTCTGAGTCTGACTCCGATTCGGAATCATATTGAATGCCACTTTTACAAGTAGTGAATCTAGAATACGCAACATATTGTACAGATATCTCAAGACAACTATTTCATTCTTTTTTCAAATCTGCTACCTGGGATAGGCTGACTCTTGCAACAGAGTAGATGCCAAGTCAAGACCAATGTAACTTTCCATATGTGAACTGTACTTTGGTCTCGGCGCTGAAGGCTCCCATAAAAAGAGATCACTGTTGAATCTATTAAAAAGCAATTCATAAAGATGCTTAGACGGTATCTGGACAGAGACGCATGGAAAGTTGATCTCCACTTGAATCTTAGAACCTCGAATGACTTCATCCATAAATTCTAGCATTTCTTCTCGGTTACCTGGTATGATTAATTCTTCCCCTTCTCTGTAAACAACATTTTAGATCTTTTATAGCAATGTTGTTCAGCAAGCCTTGTGGCGGGCATGAGCACACGCCGATGCTCACGGCCCACGGGTATTATAGGAAATTATTAAGTAAATTTAGTTATTTGTATCAAGATAGTTAAATTCTTTAACACATTTTGTTAGACCAACCTGTGTTCCGAATCATCTTTGTCACCCTGTCCATGGGATCTGGAATGGGGTGTATCAGATTCATGAATCACCCGGTTGGAACTAAATGGTGATGGTTGGTGCTTAGGCGTATTCTCTAATGTTTCGTCTAGGCTTGAATCCGTTTCACCATCAGAACTATCTTCCAACTGACTGCTCAAACGCTGCGGATAAATCGTGATAACCACTCTAGCCCAACCAAAGCCTTCGTTGACTTGCTGACAGGATGCATTGGTTTTCTCATCCGTAGTAACTTTGCCTATATTTATTGGCATGTCAGTGTCCGTTTCGACGTACGAAAGAAGCATTTTCCGGAATTGGACCTCGTGTTTTACTACAGAGTGAGGATGAATCTTCACGGTAGAATGTATTTGTGCATCTTTCAATTTCAAAATCATGTAATCCGTTCTTACTGATCTTTTCCACCACGGTGCCCGATTCATATCGTGCAGTGGTCTTAAATCTGGTATTGGAAACCTATTTTTAAATTATTGACCATTTAAATGTCATATAAAAAATTTGCATATGCCTTCACTTCTGTACTCGCATATTACCTTAGTTTTATTGTACACTGTGTCGAAGATACATTTATAACAGCTGCAAAGTTTGGTAACGTTGGATTCTCCACGGCTTGATAAAATAAAGTTTGTTGATTCTGAAAAATATTGTATTTAATAACGAAACAATTTAAATGACAATAAAATGCAGTATTTCCTCCATAGTGTTCCTACTCTTTTAAAATCACGTTTCAGTTCCTATTATCTTATGGCACAATCGATTATAAGAAAATATAATTCCCTTTCTTTGCTGTTATTTTCGAATTACGCAACATTATTACGACAAAACTCACGGTATTCTTGTTTTTTGATACTGGATTACAAACGCATATGGGTCGTGGATTAAGTAAAGCACATATCCTATCCACAATAGTTATATCTACTTCGCTTTTGCATGGCTCCAATTCAATGCTAAACATACATTGATGTAGATTTAATTAGACTAGATAAAATTGATTTCATAAATACAGATTAAAATTTACTCAACTTACTCAATTTCTGTACAAGGATGCGTGTATTTCATTAATTGGGCATGTCTAGCGCTCTGAGCATCTTCCGCATATTTAAATTTCATTTTGAAATCTGTTTTATTAGTAAAACCATGTTTCGGCGAGTTCTCTTTTTTAAAATTAAGCAGTTCTACATATTCCGTCGGAGATGTTCCTTTAGAACTGGAACTGTTTGAATCAATTAGACATTCTACAATTTCTAAGCTAGCTAAAGTCAACGTTCCTGATATTATAGAAGACAATGTAATAGTCTTTTCCCTTCCTTCCATTACAAGAGGTGCAGCAAGCAATCTGTAAGAAATCCAAAATAATTGATTAAGACTTTCAAGATTATTACCATTAAGATCAGTAAGTTTTAATTCAACGTGTATAATTATTTGTGCACACCTAATGTGACTCAAGTGACAAGCGTCTAAGAGCAATTTAGATGCTTTGTCGAAATCTTTATTTCCATATCCACCAGCTGCAAACAGTCCTAGCTGCTTAAAAAATTCATCTGCTGAATTTTTCATTTGCTGTATACTAGAACACGTTAGACCACCACCATTGACACACGTTGTCAATATATCTTCGTGTAACAGAATTACAGCTATGGAAGATACTCTCACGTGGAAATGAGAAGTTTCAGCAGAGGGGCCATTGTCAACACTATGTCTATGTTTGCGTTGCTTTGGTACATTTGAAGCCGAGGTTTTCGAGCTAATACTACTAGCGGATATGCTTCTATCCATACTAGCATTACTGCTTGCGACAGAATCGGTCATTGCAGAAGATCCTGGTAACCGCATTGGTAGGAACTCATCCTCGTTATCAGACTCATCCAAGGATGCTGTTGACCAGCCCTGTGTGTGCCTTAAATCCTACAATTTCATATTTACAATTAATTTCTTGTACATTTTTAAATATTCACTCATATATACTAATACCATAGTACGCAGTCCTTGCGTTGGACATATCTGATGGATAAGTTCTCGTTCTACGCGATTAAAATCGCTGCCAGCCATAGGTTTCTCAGTGCAAGTTGTTCTTGGTGCAACATTACTAATGTCTTCTAAGTCTGGAGACGCTAATCCATGTCCTAATTCCAATAAAACATGCATCTGTCGAGGGCTTAGGAACGAAGTAAAAGATCCCAAAGTTACTTCTAATTCTACCTAAAGTAATGAATTTTTCTTTACTTTCTGCCACATACATTAAAACAAGGCATCAGCATACAAAAACATTTGTTGCTTAATTTCAATCATTTGACTTTACCTTTGGCCCTGAAACACCTTCCCCTTGTTTCAACTTCAATCTTATTTCTTGTCTGCCTGCCAACTTAGCAAACATTATAGGATTGGATCCACTTAAGTTATTAAGAATATTTCCCTCTGGAGGAGTTTGGGTATTTTGAACAGGAGATATTTGTGCTGAAGAAAATTGACCATCTGAATTCTGTAGCAAAAACATTCCACAACATTTTTTTCCAGGTTTTCAATTTTATTTATTTTTTGTTTTGACTAAGCCTCAGAAGAAATATTACTTTAGAATCTGGTGTGGAACCCCTACTCGTTGTTATTAAACTTCTAGAGAAAGTTCTTGCTCGAGATGGAAATTCATCTGTATAAAAAGATACACCCTCCACATAGAAGCGTTTTGTAGTGAATGCTGACACAATGTAACTCTTTGTCGCCTGGCTGGGATCTAACGAAGTGCTACTTGGGTCCAAGCCTGCTTCATCCGAATATTCCAGATTTTTTATATACATTTCTATTGCGACTCCTGTGGAAGAATCTAGTGGCACATGTTCTAAACGTATTATGGTATCTATAAATCTCACTTTCACCCTGCATAAAACTGAAATAAAATTGTTTATAATAAAACGTATTTATCCTTCAACTTTATACCCAAAATCCATACTTGAGTCTATTGTTTGTGCAAACAGTTCTATTCCTTCCAATGGTTGAGAATTCCCAGCATTACTAGCATCTTCTTGCAGGCATTCTTGTGCAAGCTGCATGCTAGACGTCATCGAACTCCACATAGACTCGAACATCGAAGTTCCACTTTCTGTTCTTTGCCTAGGTTGAACGGTTAATCTGAGACTGGTTACCTCCACATATGTCGCTTCACTTAACAAAGCCGACCACGGTATACTCATGGACATCTCTGCTATAAAACCATCAATGAATTCCAATGGGAGATTTTGTTGTTCCCCCATTTCATTGAGAGCCTGTTGACAAGAGAACATATAAAAAAAAAAACAGATTTTTCTCTCCCTTTAAAAGTAATATTCAACAAGAGGGATAGAATTCGCTTAAACGAATAATGTAAACTATACTTGTCGTCTCTTTATCTTTGTCATTATTAAACAGAGGCTAACAAAGAGAAATGAAACAAAGGAATTGACAATACCTGCACATCAAGGCTGACATTGGTTACACGACCAGTTCCATTATAAAGATCTACAGAGAGCTGATCCAATGTCAACTTTTCCTCGAGAAATTGACCAAGATATCGTTGTAGAAGATATCTGCAGGCCCGTTTTTTAATCCCCTGTGACCAAGGAAAACATCCCAACCAAGACATTTTATCGTCGCGTTTGAAAGTCCGAATCTAAGAAAGACAGGATTTTTGAGGGTTTGTCTCCCGTCATGCGTCTTATGTTAGGCCTGTTATTCGGGCACGGTGCATAAAAAACAATTTATCCACGTGAATTCCATCTTCCTAGCACGTGTCCAACTTGGTACAATGATCCTTAACATAATACGGTGATTCGGATGTAATTCGGGGGTTCTAGCTGCGTAATGTTTTCCTTCGGATACACTACAAACATTTACACATACACAACATGCTGAAGCGCGGGTACAGTCACGCCTGACTATCGGACAACACTGTGAAACGAAATAATACTGATTGACTGAAATCAGCTGACTTTCAGGATAGACACGCACTGATACTCGGATTTTCTAATACTCCTTCACGTCCTGTATTATTGCTATTTCAATAGCATTTCTAACACGAATGATACAGCAATTTCGTTACACCCGCTTATATTTAGATCTATTTTTTCCTGTTTATCAACGAGAATTATTCATTTTGTTCCTCTGATCAGCAAGACAGTACGGAAATTTATAACTTGACGTGAATCAAATTCATTCGTATCATATCGTGTCATTGGTCATTATTTTTCTTGCAATTTTGAAAGAAATTTAATCTATTCAACTATTGCTTCACCATACAAAATGTAGCGATATACATATAGCGTGATAGCGATTAATTTTTATTTTACATATGAGTGCATGTATACATATCTATATGTATACATATACAGATACATATATATATGTATGCGTGTATTAGTACTGTAAATGATTCATATTATCTGTCGAAACGTCAATTGTGTTTTCTATTTGAATACGCTTTATTTCATTGCGAAAAACGAAGTGTGTACGAAATTGTATTCTTTCCATTATCATTTCTTGCATCAAATACGCAGTATTCTTCTATAAATCATGAAAAAATTATATCGCGATAAGATTTTCATAATTTTTGTGTATGCATGACTAACGAAGTAGTTTTTATATTTATTGTTTCCCTGTCTTTATACAATTATTTGGCGTTCTATAATTTGAAAATTTATATCGAAGATAGGTACATAAATACAAGAGGTTCTTTGCAAAGTTTACCAGACTGGCCACGGCACCAATTTCACATCATACCAAATATATAGTTTTCAATAACATATTTGCTACCAAGTTCCAATGTATTGGATCCACTCGAATTCTCATAGAAATTATTCAGTAGTTTGTGAAAATTCCATTAAAACGTAATTTTTTCTCTATAAACGTGTTGCAGACAAAGAATTTTCTCTACTGATTGACAAAATGGCTTTAACGAATATATTGCTACTCAGCCAAATATCGGGATATATTGTAGCCTTTATTTTATCACTTTGTATTATCATACCTATGGGTCTACATCAAGACGAATTTAGGTATTTGCATCAAGTAAAACAATTAATAATAGTTTGTATGTGTGACATGTTGTCATTGTAACTTTTTTTCCAGGGGACAGTGCTTATTATTTTCAACAGGAACATGGCAAGAATCAGATGGACAATTTGTTGTAAATTGGGCCTCGCAGGTTTATTGTCATTATACAATATTTGTTGGTTTGTTCTTACTTTTGACATCCGCGGTACAAATCTATAGATTATCTGTATTGATGTATCGTGGCGAAGACAGCTCTTTCTTATCTGCCTTCATAGATGTTGTTAGTTCAATAGTTCTTACAACAGTAACGTTAATCGCTGCAATTATTGTTACGCTTGGATTTATGACTTGGTGTCAAAACATGACGAAAAGATTTCCATCGTGTGAACTAGCAGCTGGAAATGACATTGATAAAGCTGATGGTATAGATACGTCTGGTTTTCATATAGAATTGGGTGCTGCTCAGTTTGGTACATGGACCAGTTTGTCTATTTGGGTTGGTTTGTCAGTTTTTGCAGTCTTAAAATTATTACGCTATCATCAGTTGGAGAATATGAAGGTTTCCATGTATAGAGAAAGACAAAGATTGATAGAAGCTGCTAGAAGTAATGAAATCCAAGAAATAAATTAGGAGTATAGGAATATTACAGAAATATTAAAAATATAAAAATGCCAATGTCTCGATTATATTGAAGCTTTCTTTAAAGAAGTATTTGTACACTGTAAAATCAGTTTTACAAACTTGCAGTTTCTAATTTATGTAAATAATATGGCATAGTTTGATTTATTACATAATTTTCTATTAAACGGAATAAAACAATAACAAAGTTAAGTATAAGGTTCTTATGGTTAGAAGAAGTAAAATGAATTTCACTTCGTTAAAATTATAAGTTGTTATTTAATTTTTAAATTTTACACATATCAAGACTGGATAAAATTGCGACTTACATGCTCTGTAGTTAGCATTAATATATACTTCTACAACAGTAGTTTCGTCATTTGTAACTTAACGAACTCTCTTTATTTTAAGCAAATATTAAATGTAAAGTATTTTCATTGTACTGTAGTCTCTGCCACTTGTATATATAGCATATAAGAGTAGGGAAGGCGTAATACAACATAGTTATGCATTGCAATTAGTCACCTTTAATGGAGAAAGATAGTATTGTACATTTTATAAATATATATGTGTGTATATTTATATATAAAAATATTGAGTGTATATAATGTAACGTTAAAAATAACATTACTTAAATATATTTTGTAAATATATATGTAACATATTCTTATAATGCATGAGTAATATAAATGTGCATACAAACGTATTATTCTAAGAAGTCTAGATCTGCAAATAATAATTCAAGAAACGTTTAATACTTCTCTACATATCCCGAGACTATTTCTACGAGTCCCTATGGGACACCGCCTTTTAGGTGGATCAACTATTATAAATGGTTCGATATCGGCTGGTACACATTCTACATCAAAAGTAGTTTCATTTACACCCAGTACTCCTTTGGGAGCACATGGACCACCTATTGTTCTCAGAGGATAACAGACATTATTGTATCGTACCAAACCATCTTCTAAGCATGGGTTTTTTACACATCGTGGTGTTGCCTCATTTTTAGGCAATACTACATAATTCTGAGGTGGACAAGGTCCTTGTCTATAAGCAGCATAACAACTGTCGTTTTGAGGAAAATATAAAAATGTAGGTTTACAATCGCATATCCATGTACTTTTATTTCCATATCCTGGATGAAGATACATATTTTCAGGACATTGACCCAGTGCATCTAATGGCACACGTTCTGTTATCTAAAAAAGCAAGCGTATTGAGTATTTTCTATTACCGCATGACATAAATTAAATTATTATTTAAATACAATTACCATTCCGCCACTGATACTAATAGGTGGTATGTCATCATCCTTTGGAAATACAATATCTTGACAAGATATTATATTATTCCATATAACCAATGTAACACAAAGAATTACCCACTTCATTTTATCTATATAATATCAATTAATTATTAAAATACTGAATTGCAACGAATATTTATTTTTGTTGGAAGCAGGTTATTTAAGTTATAATTTGATATGGAAGTAAACTAGCATGACTATCTACTGGAAATGCAGATATAGCTATACTTTGCTGTAGGTATACAGTGTATGTACTTTTCATTGAATGACCTGCCTGTCCCTGAGATTTCAAGGTCAGCCATAGTTGAAAATAAAAGCATTAAAATCATTACCCAATCACTACTCAGCATTAAAATCATTAACCAATCGCTATCTTCAGCTAATGTTGGATGTATTGCTATGTAGAGAGAGGAAATTTTCTCTCTGCTACATATAATTGAATGTAAGGAGTATTACAAATATAAAAATATTATGTAAGATTATTAATCTAATAACAAAGTATATTTTATATATAATAGAATCCACATTAATATATAATTAACAACATATTTATTGTTACTCAGTCTTAGAATCCTTAGCTGTTTAATGACTACTATTATCATACTCGTGATTTTCTTGTTCTCCATAAACATAATTATTGTAAACTGATTTAATATCAGTTGCATTTGATGTAAATATGCTCTCTTCAAATTCTGGCCAAGAACGAAATTCTAAATAAAGGTCATGTATCTGTTCGATACTCAAATCACGGTATTGAGTGAATACATTTAAATTCATAGCTATTAGTCGCACACCACAACCTGGTATTAATTTTCTGAAAGAATTAATTAGTTGTACATATAGTGATTTAACTTGCATCCAATACTTACTACAATTGTAACAACATAATTACTTACTCCATTGAAGGTATCACTCGAACAGTTGGTTTATATAAATTATGCCGAATAAAATACCAAAAGTATAACAAATCTTCGTTTCCATGACTTGATATCCGAGTCTTACATTTTGGTTCAATTTTGACAACATACAAATAGGATAAATCTTCATCAGGTGTATTCTGTTCTACTCTTGTCGATGAAAGTTTGTGTACATGTTTAGTTAGTTTTCTCTTGATTTTCCCTTTATTCCATGGTATAAATGCTTTCCTATCTACTTTTCCAAAAATATGATAATCAAATATTGTTTGAAACATAATACTACTAGGTCTCATTACTGGAGTAGTAAATTTCTAAAAATTAAACATTAATAGTTAAAAATACTGTGTTTGTACAATATGATACATCATACTAGAAGTGAAATAATATATTTTTAAGAAAATTTTATACTAACATTCCATACAGACGGTGGTATAGCAAGATAAAATATAGGTCGCCCATATGACATAAAGCATGATCGAAATACTGTACTTAATATTAAATGCCTTAGGAACGATACCCTGTTCGTTGCACCAATTATTTGCATGCAACTTTCCTCGCTCCATTTTTTTTGTTGCACATTGTTCAATAGATCATATGTATTCAGAGTGCTATTATTGATGTTATCTATATGCATCGACTTTGATATAGTATAAAGATCTGCTTTATGCAGACTTAATTTATTAGGAAATTCGCTACACAATTTATTTAAAATATCGGAAAACCTTATTTCCTTTTCATACATATGAACAAATGGGACACCAGCCTTGAGCAGTTCCTGGGTTATAAAACCCAAACCAGGATTCAATTCTATTACATGCGATGTGTTTTTTAACAAATCATCTTTAATTAACGAAACAACTTGCACTGCTACTGTTTCATCAATTAGGTATAAGTCCGTTGCAGTTGTACTCACTGATACATACTGTTGTGGAATATTAAATGTACGTCCTAGATGAATCCTTTCTATATAATCAAGAAGAATATTTTTTTTTATATGTTGCATTTTCGTTTATATTTCGTACCAATCTTGTTGAATTTGATTTCAACTTAAATTTCGTCAAACTATGAAAATTATTATTACTACAAAATTTTCGCAGTAGTAACATAAAATTACGTGACGATAATAACAGATTTTTCGTCGTCATCCTTGACGTATCTGATTAAATTTTTACTTTTACTAAAAGTATATAATTCAGATGTTGATAGATGCACGTGAGGTTAGATTATTAAACATTCTTTTGTGAGTACTTAAGAATTTATTTTCAGTGAAGTATATCATATTATACTGTATTATTTAAAAATTATCATTAGCCTTTAGCACTCTATTTATATACATATATTTAGATGAAATATTTAGATATGTAAACAAAGTGTACCGATAATACCGTAATACCGATACCTGTGCCTAAATATATATATGTATACGATATTGTGCCATCTATGACATAAAATAAATTGACCATATACACATATATGAGTAAAACGCTAATTTCGTATTTGGAATATTATTTCTCGTACTATTTTATTATGCAAAAGTATTTTGTTCATTGATAGTATACAATATATAGTTATCTTCACAATAAATTACACAGAACATGTATTTATATTTGTTTAACTTTGCTATAACATTGTATGGTTATTGACATGTTGATTATAACTAAATAAATAGCATTACTACTTTGTAAGTATTCTCTCTTCTAAATACGTATATTTCTTTTGTTTTGTATATGTAAAAGATTTGACTTGTATGTGTATGAAGAACTGTTTAAATTACATAGTAAATTGTATAAATTTTAAAGGGATTTATACAAGATAGAAAATAAACAAAAATATCGTATACATTTTTCTTTTCTAAATATATAGTTATATAGTTATATAAATAATGAAACGTAAATATAAAATAATTGTTAATCTCATATTTATAATATTCAATACATATTCAATTTAAAGTAGAATTGCAGATTGTATTAGTGATTCATGTTTGAAGTTTTTATTTATTACAACAAGAAATCATTAAAATAACAATATGAAACTTTGAAAAAGTCAATTGCTAAAGTTATTTTGCAACTTTCATGCATATGTATCGCTTAATATAACCTTGAGAAATGATAGTGTTCTTTAAGTTTTTGTCTTGTAATGTTTTTGTAGCTAGAACCAGGATGAATATATACTCAACATATTGAAAGTGTTTTTAAAAGGTATAGTTTCTCTGATCTTTAAACAACAGTGACAATATCTACTGTGATTAACAAGAAAATTTGAAATATGGCTCAGACCGCATCCTTAATATCTCGTATAGTGGCATCTTCTGTATTTGCCACTGTGAAAGCAGGTAAAATTATAAGAGATATTATGAGTCATGGAGGTCTAAACATAGTAGAAAAAGGCAAGAATGATTTACAAACTGAAGCCGATCGTTGTGCTCAAAGATGTATTATTGCCTCGCTAAGTTCTCAATTTCCAAATATTACTATTATTGGCGAAGAAGAATCAACAAACTGTGATGTACCACCTGATTGGATGGTGTCAGAGGTGGATCAAGAAATATTGAAACTGAAAGTGCCAACACATCTGGAAAATATTGATCCTAAAGATGTATGTATTTGGGTAGATCCATTAGATGGTATGTATGCATTTCAATTAACAAAAATAAAAAAGGCAAATGTTACAGCTTGTTAAATATATATATCAAGAAGAAATAATATTTCAGGAACATCAGAATATACGCAAGGACTTGTAGAACATGTTACAGTTTTAGTAGGAGTGGCAATTGGACAAAAAGCAATTGGAGGAGTAATACATCAACCATATTATAAAAATAACGATAGTAGTATATTGGGGAGAACTATTTGGGGCATTAACGGTGTAGGATTTGGTGGTTTCTCGCCAGTAGCACCTATAAGTGGAAAGAGAATAATTACGACTACACGGTAAATTTTGGTTTTACTATCATTAAAGCTGTACTTCATTGTGATTAATAACAACAAATGCTGCATGTCTTTTCAGTTCGCATTCAAATACCAATGTCCAAGCAGCTGTAAATGCTTTACATCCTGATGACATTTTACGAGTTGGTGGTGCAGGATATAAGGTAAGAATATTTGTAGAATTAATAGACTCAAGTTTATCAGAATGGTTTAATATTCTTATTTTATCATAGGTATTACTTTTATTGGAGGGAAAAGCTCATGCTTATGTATTTGCAAGTGGAGGTTGCAAAAAATGGGACACCTGTGCACCCGAAGCTGTTCTTCATGCTGTTGGTGGCACTCTAACTGATTGTTCGGGAGAATTTTATTCATATAATGCTAAAACGTTATTATCAAATGAAAAGGGTGTATTAGCTACAGCTCCTGGTGAAAATCATCAATGGTATTTAAGTCAAATACCAGACGAAGTAAAAGAAAAGTTAAAATAGTAATGTACATACTTTGCTTTTCATTGAAAGAGGTTTAACTGATGGGTTTATGCACTTTTATTTAATACAAAGTATTCTAGATATAGAATTAGAGCAAAACGTTTTTGGGATTATATTGTGAACAATGTCTCTTATGGCTCAACGTTTCAAAGTAAATATAAAAATAAAGCAATAAAAGATTAAAAATTTACAATTTTGATTTAAATACATCGCGTAGTGCTCGACGTAGTATTTTCCCTGAAGCAGTTTTAGGAATACTATCAACGAATTTGATGCCACCCCGAAGCCGTTTGTGACTCGATGCACGTTCTGTAATAGTTTTAATCAGCAGAAAATGAGCGTATTCATTTGGCTTGATTTTCAATACTTACCATTTACGAATTTGGCAATGTCCTTAGTTGTTATGTCAGATCCATCTTGTTTAACTATGAAAGCAGCTGGTAATTCGCCTGCTTCTTCATGTGGTATTCCAATCACCGCTGCATCTTTAACTCCAGGACATGTTAATAGTAATGCTTCTAGTTCAGCTGGTGGAACTTGATATCCTTTGTACTTAATAAGTTCTTTTAAGCGATCTACTACATAGAAATAATACTGTTCATCGTAATACCCTATATCTCCCGAATGTAACCAGCCGTCTTTATCAACTGTGGCTTTTGTAGCTTTCTCGTCGTTGTAGTATCCTTTCATTATTAAATCTCCTTTGAAATATAATTCTCCAACCTCGTGTGGCCCTAAAGGTTCACTCGATTCGCTCCCATTTATTGGCATTACCTTTGCTAAATATAAATATAATGCAAATATTAAGGCAATATTATGGAAAAATTACATGTATCGCATTACCTGAAATTCCAGGAACTAGTATGCCTACACTTCCATATTTTGGACTATTATTTGGTGATATAAGTACAGCCAGAGTGGTTTCTGTTAATCCATACCCTTGCTTGATATTTCTCACATTTAATCTTTTGGCAACTACCTTTGCAATATCTTCTGACAAATGTGCTGCACCACACCTGATTAGATATAAACAAATACTGATTATTGAAATTTAATAACAGAACTTACTGTTAGAAACAGAAACTTACCAAATATCCTTAACACTGGATAAATCATATTTATCCACAATGGGATGCTTTGCCAGAAATACCATAAGGGGTGGTACGAGAGTTATGTACTCAATTCTATACTTTTCTATAGTTCGTAGAAACACATTTTCCTCGAAGCGTGATAAAATGACACTCTTATTTCCAAATGTAAGTCTTACGAGAAGTACAGAGAAAGAATATGCATGGAAAAATGGCAACAAAGCTAATGTTATTACATTACTATTTAAAATCTCAGGTGTTGAAACTGCAAGACATCTTATTACTGCTAATAAATTTTTGTTCGTTAACATTACTCCTTTTGGTAAACCTGTTGTTCCACTAGAGTATGGAATGACTGCTACATGATCATTATCAACGGGACAAGCATGGAAGTTACTATCAGCAATTATGTCTAATATTAAATTTTTCATGCTGGGAAACTTATTATCATGCGATTCCGTTAACATTATTAACTTTGGTGACCAGAATAATTGGGGATAAACTTTGAGCATGTTCATGGCACCGATTTTTGATACAAAAATGTACTTTGGCTTTGTAATGTTTAATGCGTATTTTAATTCTCTTTCCGAATAGAGTGGATTCAATGGACTGACAGTAACACCTAGATAAAATGCAGCACACATTGGTATACAAAATTCTGCATTGTTCTCACTGCATATAGCAATACAATCATTCTTCATTAATCCCTGTTTATCAAGCACAATTGCCAGTTTCCGACTGTCATCCAAAATCTCCTTAAATGTTTGTTCTTTTCCTGTATGAGCATCAATCTAAAAGTGTTTTTATTTTTTAATAAATATATGGTAATAATTTATTTATATGAGCGATACAGGTAATATTTAAATTATTTACTTGTGCTATCCAAGATTTATGAATGCTTAGTTGATTTAAAAGTAATTGTCCTATAGACAAATTTTTAAATTGCGGAATCGTATCAGCTGGTCCACGTAAAATATTTTTCTGTTGCATTTTGAAAATATTTTATTGTACAGTTCACTGAAAAAAGAACATAATTTTCCATTTTTGTAGTATGAAATTATACAACTAATTATATCTTGATAGATTCGAAATATTAATCACCTACGATCGGAGAAATAAGGTATTAAACTAACGATTAGATTGTTTATAGAATTAATTGTTATTTAGTTGTTACAGTGAGGATTGTAGATTTCATATTGTCGTTTCTTATTATTAGAAAATTGTCGGTGTATTTACTTAAACACAATTCTATTTTTTTTTAAACTTACGAATAGAAATAAATGATTCTTTGAAAGCAACATACCGTATCAATTTACCTTTAATTATGGGTGTGTTATAATAATATACGCGTGCTACTTATGTACACATCATATAAAAGACCGGCAAATTAATGGGGGAGTACATATAGGTATTACAAGTATTTCATAAAGTACACAACGTAAACTTTTTCATTTCATAATTGCATCATGACATTGTTCTTGCAACACTCAACACAAAAAATATCACTTCAAACTTATTTATAATATTATATTTACATTTATTTTACACCATCATAATTCGTATAATTTTTTTTATTTAGAAATTAGAAGCGTCAATGTGTTGGTTGTGTCCACGAACTTATATACAGTTGTAGAAATCACAAGAGTCCATAACTGTTTCCCGCAGGTTACTAGACGGTAGGTGGCGCAGCAAGTATGTCAACACCTACTCCACTACTCGCACGCCACTCTATTTAATATACAGAGTTAATGTGCAAATCAAAAAAACTACACTAATACTTTAAAAATAATTGAAAAATCGATATGAAAGCTGCTGGAACACCCGTTAGTCACTGGTCGGTAAGTGGTCAGACATTGGTCAGTGAGTGGTCAGTCACTGGTCAGTGAGTGGTCGGTGATTGGTCAGTCACTGGTCATTGAGTGGTCGGTGATTGGTCAGTCACTGGTCAGTGAGAGATCAATCACTGGTCAGAGAGTGGTCAGTGAGTGGTCAGTCACTCGTCAGTCATTGGTCAGTGAGTAGTCAGTCACTGGTCAGTCATTGGTCAGTGAGTAGTCAGTCACTGGTCAGTGAATGGTCAGTGAGTGGTCAGTGAATGGTCAGTGAGTGGGCAGTCACTGGTCAGTGAGTGGTCAGTGAATGGTCAGTGAGTGGGCAGTCACTGGTCAGTGAGTGGTCAGTGAGTGGTCAGTGAATGGTCAGTGAGTGGGCAGTCACTGGTCAGTGAGTGGTCAGTGAGTGGTCGGTGATTGGTCAGTGAGTGGTCGGTGATTGGTCAGTGATTGGTCAGTCACTGGTCAGTCACTGGTCAGTGATTGGTCAGTCACTGGTCGGTGAGTGGTCAGTCACTGGTCAGTGAGTGGTCAGTAACTGGTCAGTGAGTGGTCGGTGATTGATCAATCACTGGTCAGTGAGTGGTCAGCCAACTGGTCATCCTCTGGTTAGTCCCTGGTCCTCCTGGTCCCGGAATCGGACCGCTCCTGTCGGAATCCCCGGTCACGCATGCGTTGTACATAGAAATGGGGACGTATGAAATAGGGGTTGCGCAGAATGAACGAAAACTGGTTCTATCTGTGTTATGGACTCTTGTGACTTTTAGTATAGTCCGTGGTTGTGTCACAGATTCAAGTACTATGCAGATCGTGCATCTTATGGGCTTTTTTGTCTAGGCTTGGGGGGGGCTCTGCCTCCCGAGGCCTGTACAGAAATGTCCATGAGATGCACGGTCTGTATAAATTTCAAGTCTATGCTTAGATCAAGTCTGGGGTGCGGTTGTGTGAAACACTTTGAAAGCTAAAGGTGGCAGCACTGTGCTAGATGTTTCATGTTCCGTTAGAGTCTGGATTCTAAGTTTACGTTATTCTAGATTAAATATGAGTAAACGGTGAAAACAGTTTGTGATCACTGAATTTACAAACACATATTTTTGGGAAACGATTAACAAAATAATTGTACACTGCATCGAAAGAGTACGGCAAAGTATAAAACATGGGTGTACCTGCATTTTTTCGATGGTTGAGTAGAAAGTATCCTTCTGTGATTGTCGAATGCATCGAACAAAAGGTAGGTTAGATTGTTTGTTTGGGCGACAATTAATTTATTTATTTTGCAACGGATATCGCTTGTGCAGGCAAAGCTTATGATTTTTTAAAAGATTTAGCGATTTTTGTAATATTATGTGGTAATTTTAAATAGTTGTGAAGTGTTTTTCATGGTTTTGGAAACGTTTATTGACAACTGTATTTACACTACTGTACTGTGATAAAAATGTGGTAATAGTGTGAAGAATTGTTGCTGTGTTATTTAATACTGATGATGGAAGTAAATGTACATTTTTACACTAAAATGTGAATTTAAGATTTTTTAAGTAGTATATTCGTTTTGTAGCCTGTAAGTACTAATGGTGTGCGGGTACCTGTAAATTCAGCGGATCCAAACCCAAATGGCGTGGAATTTGATAATCTATATCTTGACATGAATGGTATTATACATCCTTGTACACATCCAGAGGATAAGTAAGTATTGATCAAATTAATCAGCAATGCAAAGTTCTATAATGAGCGATATTATTGCAGACCGGCACCAAAAAATGAGGACGAAATGATGGAAGCTATCTTTGAATGCATTGACCGGCTGTTTCGCATTGTAAGACCTAGGAAGTTACTTTACATGGCCATCGATGGAGTTGTAAGGGTCCTTTTTTATATCAAACGGAAAGAATTAATAATTGCGCGTTAACTACATGATTGTACATTCAAGTAATATTTATAGGCACCTAGGGCCAAGATGAATCAACAGAGATCAAGGAGATTTAGAGCTTCAAAGGAGACAACTGAAAAAATCAATGAAATTCAAAGAATACGTTCTGAATTGGCATTGAAAGGTGCAGTATTGCCACCAGAAAAACCCAAGGAAGATCATTTCGATAGCAACTGTATTACACCGGTTCGTAAAATTTATTTATGATGTATTAAGGTGTTAGAGGAAATCATTTTTCAAATTACGATATTCTTTATAGGGTACACCTTTTATGGCAAGATTATCGAAATGTTTACATTATTATATTCATGACCGTTTAAATAGTGACCCTGGTTGGAGAAACATAAAAGTGATCTTAAGCGATGCAAATGTACCAGGTGAAGGAGAACATAAGATAATGGATTTTATACGTAAACAGAGAGGTAAACCAGTATTCTCAAGTTTTCAAAGTTATTACAATTAGTACAATTTTTATT
Organism: Lasioglossum leucozonium; assembly: GCA_028454225.1. Taxonomy (NCBI): domain Eukaryota; kingdom Metazoa; phylum Arthropoda; class Insecta; order Hymenoptera; family Halictidae; genus Lasioglossum; species Lasioglossum leucozonium. The sequence goes on along the minus strand of CM052221.1, from coordinate 5,412,902 downwards.
CTTGTGCACATACATTAAATGGCTATTTTTTTATGACAGCGCAACCCGATCACGATCCTAACACGCAACACGTTTTGTGCGGGGCAGATGCTGATTTGATTATGTTGGGACTCGCAACGCATGAACCGAATTTTACGATTATTCGTGAAGAATTCAAACCAAATAAACCAAGGCCGTGCGATATATGCGGTCAATTGGGCCACGATATGAAAGAATGTACGGGTTCGGAGCCAAATCAGAAAGAGGAAGAGACTGCTTTCGGATCCGAATGCCAGTACATATTTGTGCGGTTAAACGTACTCAGGGAATACTTAGAGAGAGAGTTGCAAATGCCTAATCTACCATTTAAGTACGATTTTGAACGAGCTATCGATGATTGGGTATTCATGTGTTTTTTCGTAGGAAATGATTTTCTACCTCACCTCCCATCATTGGAGATTAGAGAAGGGGCAATCGATAGACTTGTCAATTTGTATAAAAAAACAGTATACAAAACAGGAGTGCGTAACATTTGTTCAGTCCAATGATACTATTTGTTTAAACAATAACATTGTCCATGGTAATAATGTTTTCTTACAGGGTTTTCTAACAGATAGCGGTGATGTGAATTTAGATAGAGTTCAAATGATCATGTCTGATCTCGGCGATGTCGAAGATGAAATTTTTAAGAAGAGGCAACAAAATGAATTGGCGTTCAAACAGCGTGAAAAAGTCAAGAAGGAACGACTGCAAGCAATCAGTAATTACAAGCCTAAGTGGATTCCTACTGGACAGTTTGCTCCCACGGTACACTTCATTATTGAAAATTTATTGGCGATAGTGTTCCTTTAGTATTATCAGTGATATTGTTAAATATATGTATTCGATGACAGCCATTAGGCGAACGAGTTAAGCCGGTAGAAAATCCACGTTATGAAGCTTATCAGATGCGTGTCCAAGGTAGAAACTACAGTACCTCCAATGCAGAGAGAGGTCCTAACAAAGCTCTGGAGAGCATGATACGCCCAGAGGTACGGTTGTGCATTTCATTCCTTATTTATTGGTGTTTTTACGGACTATTCATGCTTTGAATATATTGTAGAAATCATCAACTACTGGGGCAAGGAAACGTACCGCCGATGAACTTGAATCCACATCAGATGATGATCAAGCGCACGACGAAGTAAGGTTGTGGGAAGATGGTTTCAAAGATCGTTATTACGAATCGAAATTTGATGTTTCTCCTGATAATCTACAATTTAGGTAATAAAACTCAAGTACATTAAAATGGTCAATTCTGACTTCACCGACAATCATTTCACATAACCTCGCAGCCATATTTATGAATAAAAACTTTCGGGCTGTTCATACAGAAACAATGTAGCTCTACAATACGTACGGGGTCTCTGTTGGGTTCTGCGATATTACTATCAAGGTTGTGCGTCGTGGAAATGGTACTTTCCGTACCATTATGCCCCTTTCGCTAGTGATTTCATTAATATCGGTGGTTTATCGACAGAATTTGAAAAAGGAACAGAACCTGTAAGTTGAAATAAAATTTGTAAATGCATAGAAATAATTGATATACAATTAATCTCAACTATTGTTGCAGTTCCGTCCTCTAGAACAGCTAATGGGCGTATTTCCAGCAGCTAGTAGCAAACACGTTCCTGCACCGTGGGCGAAGTTAATGAGTGATCCGGTAAGTTTAATAGAATGTTACGTTACAAAAAAAAAGTTGAACATAAATCGTGATATTTAGTTAATATTCACGAAATCATTTTCAGAGATCAACGATTATAGACTTCTATCCAGAAGATTTTAAAATAGATCTGAATGGCAAAAAATTCGCTTGGCAGGGAGTTGCTTTGCTTCCCTTCGTAGATGAGAAAAGACTATTTAAGGCTTTGAAACCATACTATGAGAGTCTGACAGAAGCAGAAAGTATGAAATTAATTTCTTAAACTTCTTTAACTCTTTCGATACTGTGGATGAGATATCTCGCTTACACGATGTCGATGAAACGATGTTATGGACAAGATATCTCATGTACGCTATGGACGAGATATCTCTTCGCCATGATTTCATTGTACAGTGCTATAGACGAGATATATCGTGTATCTTTATTACTGATATGAAGTGTTTTCTTCGTAAATTTGACACAAGTAATTGATTTTTAAGACATGTCATTGTTGGTGGACAGTGCTTCAGTACAATACAGAGAACATTGAGCACTGCTAATCCAATGAGTAGGTTAAGAATTGATTGATCCCTACAAACGGGATAAAAATATGACCACTTGACAATTTGACCATTGACCACTGACTACTTGACCACTGATCACTTGACCACTTGATCACTGACCCCTTGACTGTTGACCATCGAACATTGAACATTAAGTATTGTACATTGAGCACTTTCTACTAACGATGACATGTCTTAAAAATCGGTTATTTGTGTGAAATTTACAAAGAAAACACCTCGGATGAATAATAAAGATACACGAGATATCTCGTCCATAAAATCGTGGGAACGGGGGGTAAACGCTGTATATTAAGTCCGATTCCAGGGTAGTTCTATCTAATGTATTTCTGTTTCGTAGTGAAGCGAAATGTCAGAGGCGACGACCGATTGTATGCCGGACTAGGCAACAGCGGGTACAATTTCATCAAGGGACTATACACAAATCGTGTTGATTTTAACGCAGAAACCTCTGCATGTATCGATGGAATGCGTGGCACGGTGTTGTTAGCAGAAGACTGTGTTGGAGATGGTGCCACTTTACCCTCTCCTATAAACGGGCTTCCTGTCCGAAATAATAAAGTGTACTGGTACGCACGCAAACACTTTTAATTATACCATTGCAACTCGGCTTATACTTACCTTTTTGTATTTTAATTTCAGTGTTCGATTCAGAGATCCAAAATACAGCGGCAACTTCATTTTCCCCGCAAAGAGGTTGAAGGGCGCCAGGGAACCGCCGAAAGTATTAAAACCGCAAGATTTCGAACAGATGAACCGTAACAGTGACAATGCATGGAAACCGCAAATCGGGTTTACCCCCGCTACTCAGTCTGCATCATTGACCGACGCCGGACGTAGAATGCTTGGGTAATTTATGGCAATGTTGTTTCACTCGCAATATTTACAGTCGGTCTTATAATTGATGGCACACCCTTTACACGAGAATAACATTTTTATAAATGGACCAAACAGTTTTTCTGCTAACCGAAAAGGATTGTTTTAGTAGATAACGTAATTACGAATAAAATAGTAAAAGTTGTTTTTTACAATATTCTTATTCGAGTTCGTAACGTAAATGTAAATACCTATATTTGTCGTATTTGTTTGTTCATAGGCATTATACAAACCATAATAGAGTGCCACCTGCGTATCCTTCCGCGTCAGCATCACCAAGTCAATATCCAGAAAGTGCGCATGGTAAGTTATTGCATGTATTTCGATTTATATGTAAATCATTGTGTGATCATTTAAACCTTTAGGAAATACGTGATATTATCTGAAAAAGTATAAGTTGAAAAAGGGGTTGGGACTCGAATTAAAAGGGGAGGTAGTTCTTACTTTTAATTCCAGTTGGAACCCCGGATCTTTCAAACAATACCGTGGCTTACGAGAGTCAAATTAGAGTGCACGCGACTCTTCGACATCACCGACGGCATGGAAAAAAAAATCATGCAGGGATGTTCATTGTTTTTCTCACCCTGACGGAGGTCGCGCGACCGTTCCACCCCATCGTCCACAAACTTGTTTCGTATTTTGCTTCTCGATCGGATGGTGGCGTTTTCAGAGCGTCCTTCAGTTCATCGATTCTCCGCGTTGCAACCAATTCTTACTTTTACACAAATATCGTTGCAAGATCACCTTTCTAACAAGAACCGATTTTTTTTTTATAAACATACTGGCACAAATGATCGTTCACTTTTTGATTGGCGCAACACACACACTGGAAAATCTTATGCGACTAAAAAGCGTGCGACAAAACTTTGTCAATTCGGGACGATCTTTGAGTATGATGCTTCATCATATTTTATGGAATAATTACGGGACAACATTTATTTTCGTTAATAAAAACGAAATGTAAGTGTAACGCTACAGCAGAATTCGAATTCCTAAGCAAAAGTTTCCTGTGCAAAGTTTCAACCAGAAATCGGTGAAGGTTGTGCTTCCTGTTAGCGAAACCTCGGATACCATCGTTTCACCATTTGTCATTTCATTTGCCAACAACTTGTCCGACTAAGATCGGCTCGATAAAAAAAAAAGTGATTTTGCTTTTATGCGATTTTAGCGATGTTTGTCCGAGTAGGGTGAAAAAGGAGGGGTGCGGAGGGGGAGGGCAGTGGGGGTCAGAGGCGGTGACGGGAGCCACGAGCCCGCCGTGCCAGGGGGGAACGGGGGTTGCTAGAGCCGAGGGGTTCTCCGGTGTTCGGATTAGCTGCGAGGGTAGTTCGTCACGTAGAGCGTGACTCCGGCCGTTTCGTTGTTTGGCACGTCGAGGCTAGGAACGGTTCCACGGGCTTCGCCCAATTATAAAACAAACGCGGCGCACTCCGTAATTATCCAATTAGCGGATGTTCCACCTCCCGTGCTTTCACGTATCGTCTGTCTGTCTGTCTGTCCCACCCCTAACGCGCGATCTCCGGCGTGTCTGGGTCTGAATCACAAAGGCGAACGGCGCGCGACTCTATCGCTTTGTGCCAGCGATTCTCGTTACACCGTGGTCGTTGTGCCGTTGTTATTCCCTACCGTCGACGCGTGGCCGTCGCCGGCGAACAAACTCGTCTCGTTTTTATCGAACGAACGTCGCGTCGCGTCGGTTTTCGAGACTCTTGGCTAGGCTAGTAGGCACGAGAGCCTTCCGATATCCGGGGAGATGAATTACGATTACGGGCTCGACACTGTAACTGCCCTCTGCCTACCCGTGGGAGGCGTGACCAACGTGCGCGACCAAGAAGTCCGTAAAAACAAAGCGTCCGCATGCTGACCATGGTGTATGATTGATTTATTATACGCCCCCGAGGGGCGTAAACGCCAGGCACACGCGTGCACCATGACCCCGGAGCGAAATCGCCGACCGTTGCTCGAAATTTTCTTTGTCTAAATGAGAATTTTCAAGGAACCGATATTATATAACCAGCCAAGATATCTTGGTCCGGAGTGCTGCGTGGATTCGGTCAGGATCCGCATAAAATAATACTAAATCTGTGCTCATAATTATTGAAATACCGGTATTTTATATTTCCGCAAGAAGACCCTACTTCAAATTAACACCAAACCTACCACCACCGGTATCAAATGGCCGGTTTTATACTTTTACAGCTATTAAAATTACACCGCTTCTCGTGGGAAATGTTCCAATAAATTTCTTCATCCCGGCGCATGCTTTAATAAAAAAAAAAAAAATAGTACACGATCTAAGTAAATACGGTCTTGTCATTTTTCTAAGGTGAAACATTTTAATCGATTTTAGCGCTTGGTAGGTTTAGTGCAGGCATGTCGAACTCGTTCGCCACCAAGGGCCCCGTTAATTATTATATATTAATTCGGGGGCCGCAATAACAAAAATAATAGTTGAGACCTATTGGCCGTATGCACGTCGGATCTCAACACTCGAAAATCAGACTGTATTTATCATTTTAATTTAAAGAAATCCAGTGTTGTCAAATGATAAGATACCGTATCGGTGGATGTTTTGATCGGGACTATTCGAATTATTTAAAATTATTTAAATCGGAACGTGGGCTACTTGCCGACGGCCTCGGTCCACCGATCGAAACTGACCCACCTTCTTCGAGGCTAACTGTGCTGCGAGCGAGGCCCAGGCCCGATCGCTATTGGACGGAACCTCGTAAAGGATCCCCCAGGAACGGGTCAAACACACGTTATAGAGGAAGGCTAGCCCTGTCGGTCGGCGAGTAAGCAAGCAAACGCTCCTCGGACCGAAGGGGGTTGAATCGAGGAGGAAGAGGAGCAGAAGGAGGAGGACTGCGAGAGTGGAAAGAGGAGAGAGAGAGGGGGGGGGGGTTGGCCTACGTCCGTTCGTATCTCCGTCCAGATGACAGGTGCAGAGGCCCCTCGTTAGACAAATTAAGCTTCGTTCCTGGCCTCCCGCCTCGACCGATGTCTCTCCGGCCGTCTCTCCACGGCTTTGTCCAACCGTCTCTGTTCCCGGGCCGGCTCTCCCTCTTGCTCGTGCTCGCGAGCTCGTTCGGGACTGGTTTCGAGTGGACTGCAAACACTCGTGCAGCGGCAGCAACGCCGACGGAGGCTCGAATCGCGCAGAAACCGGGCGCAAGACGAACGGTGGAGGCTCTGCACGGAATCGCTACCTATCCCGGCTACCGGTGATACCGAGATCTCGCGCTCTGTCCGGGTGGCATCTCGCGATCGTCCGTGTCGCAAATCATACTCCGGCCAGCGTGGGAATTTCCCTCGCGGCGAGAAACCCCTCCGGACTATTTCGCATCCGGTCGCAGACTCGAAGTCTCCGGCGATCGAAAATCGACGTTCGCGATATCGCGAATTAGGCCGTCCGCACATGGGTCGATCGTCGATTTGGTCGATGCGATTCCAGTCGCGTCTTCAAGTTCGTACGTCCTACGATTCATGCGACGGACGCGACTGTCGTCTGCACACGGGTCGATTGCTTCTCGGTCGATTTGTGTCTTTCAAACAGAAAGGAACGCGTTTTCATTTTTCAAAAATTAGCAGTTCTAGTGATGAGGACTTCGTTGTGTTTTTGTGGTACCGGCGCATGAAAAGAAGAATAAATCGCAGATTATGGGTGCATCCGTACATTGAAAACAATTTTCACATGCGATTATTTGTTGGCGCACGAGAAATGCAAGAGAGTGATGCGAAATTTCTGGCATTTTATAGAATAATATTAGGGTTTTTATCGATCGAAATTTTTATATTTAATATGTGAAGAATTATCGGCGCAAGGTTCGATCAATTAATACAATTAGCTACGTTATGTTCTTTAAAACGTTACGATTCGGATGTGAATCTGTACAACGTCTATTTGGCCACGTTTGCTAAAAATTGTGAGGGAACAGGAGGTGGTGTTTCGTCCTAGACCCGCTAGAGGACTCATCCTCTATTTTTAGCAAACGTAGCCAAATAGACGTTGTACAGATTCACATCCGAATCGTAACGTTTTAAAGAACATAACATAGCTAATTGTATTAATTGATCGAACCTTGCGCCGATAATTCTTCGCATATATAATTTTATAGAATGACCAAGAAATCTTATATCCATCTTGTAGAAACTGTTGCTCCAGCTATTCATTAAATTATATCGAATTGAAATCCTAGAAATAAAAGTTCATTAGGTTACGAATGAGCTTATTTAAAAAAAATAATGGCCAAATCAAGGTAAATTACACGAACTGCACAAATTTACCTCCATGACCATTGATGGAGTCGCACGAATCGTACGATCCAGTCGACTGTTTTGTTTCGCTTCCGATCGCACGCGACGCGAATCGAGGCGATTTCAATCGCGGAGATTTCAATCGACCACTAATCGATCCGTGTGCGGATTCCCTTAAAGAATCGATTTAATCGTAAAGTGCTGAGCCACTCCATTTTTTAGTATCCGTTCAAATCAGCAGAAAATCCCAGCTGTCGCCGAGAGGTCTCCTACGATTTCAGAACTTGAATTCATGGTTCTGAAAAATCTTACTCCGGAAGATACAGTTTAAATTGGTCACACAGTTGCATTACACGTGTACCGATCGTATACAGGGTGTCCCAAAACTAGTGCCGGCTCGCCGCTCTAGGTCGCGCTCTGATTGGTCCGTGTTTTTCGTTAATATCTTCTAAACAAAGCCGCGGGCGCCATTTTTATAAAGGAAAATGTCGCGTCAAATAACCCAAGGAATCTCCCATTTCAGTTTAACGCAGTAGTTTTGGGATACCCTGTACATCGGGTACATAAATTAAGTACTGCTAGAAGTTAAGCGGTTTATTATAAAACACAAGTTTCGCAAATTGCAAACTAAGCTTGAACCCCGAGAGCAGACAAGTTCGAATTGTCAGACGCGCGCATTCTCCATACGATCCGCGATGAATATACCTTGAGAACAAGATGACCACGGGAGGGAGGATCCCGAGAAGCCCGGCGAAGGATCCTAGAAGAGATTGATCCTCGAGAAGAAGCGGATCTCGCGATAATAAAATAGTTTTTTTCCCCTCGGGGGCTCGTCTGGTGGACGCTTTGAAGTTCCAGGGCGAAAAGGAATCCACCGCGAGCCATCGAGTGTCTGAAGAGATCGCGAGGACAAGCTCACCTACGCTCTCGAAGATGAATGGATCCTATAGATTAATGGGGGTGGAGGCTGTATCGCAGGTAGACATACGCGGGATGAATAGGCGAGGGTGAACGAGCATTTAAAGAAGAGAATCCTCTGTCCGTTCCTCTGTCTCTCCCCTCCTCCCACGACGGCTTTGTTCCGGCTCGTCTTCGGGATCGGTGGTTTTTCCATGGAAAACACGTGTTCTCGTTACCCGTTCCGACCGTAATTACCAAGGCGCGATTGTCTTCCGCGGGGACACAGCTCCGTCTTTGAGCGTTTCGATCGAATTGTTCGCTATTCTCGCGAGTTCGCAATCTCGCGAAATTCTGCTCCCGGATAACAGGACTTTCCCAAAACTGAGAGAATTTAACGCGTTCCGTACGGCACGGAACATTGTTATATATTCGGATAAAACAGCGAACAAATGTTCATACGTTGCAGGAATCTTATATCTGACATAAGCAGGAGTTTCACGTTGGGAGTCTTTCGTTAGGTTATCTGCCGAAGGGGAGTTTTTTCGAAAAATGAGTTGAAATTTGTCGCACGGTGTTATCGGTGTTCGGAGGAGCGACGGTCATTTGCTCGTGAAAGGCACGAGAAAAATGAGAAAGCGATAAGTTGCAAGCGAACCGAGTGCCGAGTATTACAAAGAACGAACGCAAGCAGGGGGATCTATTATCCCTGTGGATTTTATTGAAATCGAGTCCGGGTCTGTAGCTTCCCTTGTTGGTATCTCGAGCTGTTACGCTCCTCGACGACGTCTTTCCGTCACCGGAAAGTCGGAAGTTTCTCCGTTCCTCGCCCCTTTCTCGAGGCTGCCGGCGAAGAAGAGGATGAAAAGAGGGATGGGGGTCCGCAGTGGCAGAGACCGTGCAAGCGTTCTTCTTTCGAGGCGTCCACGGACCCGTGGAAAACGACTAATGGATGGATAATGACCCGTAATGGATGCGCCGCGGACATTACAGGTAATATCTCGTGAAAGCGGCTGGCATTTCCCGCGGTACGCCGGTGGCGGTACCGTGGGACAGCTCCGGGAGAAAAGAAGAAGAACGCGAGGAGGAGGAGGAGTAGGCGGAGAGTATCCCGCACGTAAATTGGCGCACACCTCGGTGACGATGGATGGCGGATGGGACGAGAGGTAATTTCCAACGACGGATCCAGACCGAAGAAGAAGCACCATGCAGCAGCCTTTCAACGGACACGTTTCGCGCACTCTTCCCATTCAGAATCCGGGGAGGCCGTTTTTCGGATTGATATCGGGCTTCCTGCGCCCCCACGCTTGGTCATCGCGGTTCTATTCGTCAGAAGCGAGATTAATTAACGCTTTATTCGAAGTCGGAGAAATTGGTCCTTGACGCGAAGTGTTCGGTAACCGGGGTCGAGAGTAACAATTTTACTTTGGACTACGATTACGTAAAAAGCATTAAATTTACGGCGATAATTTTTACGCCAAAAGATCGCGTAACAAGAATTTAACGTTAACCGGTCAAATGACCGTTTCCAGATTTTTTATTTTAAAATTATTGAATTTATAGAGCACACGTTACAATAAAAATCGTGCAAAATCCAAATAAATTCGACTGTGTCATTTTTATATATGAGCTTGATAGCTTTGGCGTTAAAGGAGCAAAAGAAACGCTTCTCACCGAATCGCTTGCTCCAAGCAATATTCGTAAAGAAAAGAAGTGAAAACAAAAACAATTTTTTTACCAATTCTTCGAGTTTTGTGACGTTTGTTCGAAGATTAACAACGTTATTCTTAGATTTATCGTTGGAAACGCGATCGAAGGTCTCTCAGTAAAAAATCTTGCGGTTCCCGCGGGAAACAGACAACGAATAATTGTATCAATTCTACGCGGTATTTTCGATTTGCGACAACTAATGTTTGAGTCATTAACAAAACTAACTTGACCGTATCACCAGTAGAAATGCAAACTGTGAACGAATAGACATGTTGAGAATTTTGAAATTAATGTTGTTAAGTAAAATGTTCGGATAATACCAGCTACAACAATCTCCAAGTTAAGATTCGACCTAATTGTGTCGGTAAAAAAATATTCCGAATAAATTGTACCGTTCGAGGCGAGCTTGTTCACACTTCCCCCTCCGAAGCATCGAGAATAAGAGAATGTTTCGCGAGTTTTGGGGACGGTGAACGAGAACACATAGCGGCCAGTCGAGAACCGAAACGATAAAGCTCCCATGGCTCGCCGAGCGGGATAGATACGGTCTGTTTTCCATGGTGTGGGGCTGACGGGCGTCACCGACAGCGCCGTGGCTAATTTCCTCGGCATTGAGCCGCATTGTACTCTAAATCGGCCTTCCCGCCTTCGGAAACCCACCCCCTGAAACCGCAACCGGCAACCTACACCAGATCGCTCTCTGTACGCCGATCGAAACCCATTTAACGTGCCCGTAGGGCATCGAGTTCTGCTCGTTTGAATTGTTCCTCTCTCTCTCTCTCTCTCTCCCTCACCCTTTGTCCAGTCTAACTGATTGACCCATAATGTCACCGTTTTATTTCTTAAATCGAATCAGAGACGGTGGACACATCGTTTCGTAATTTTCATGTCTGCTTTTATTAACAACAATCAATCTACGACGATTCGACGACGATCGACGATTGCAAAATGCAAAAATAAACTATTGCTAATACGATTATACAGGGTGTCCCGAATTTAAATGGCAAAACTTCAGCAGCGTGTAGGGGACCGAAAAACTAAGGCAAAAAGTCTTTTAGAGATTTGCTCGTTTTTGTTTCGTTTTGGAGAAAATCGCAAAAATTCAATATCTCGTTGTCAATTGCTCTCTTGAGTTGTTGTATACACTTGAGTTATGACAGTGAGATATGTAAACACTTGATCTTCTATTAATATTTTATTTAAAAATTATTAATTAATTTAAAGTTTATCGTACAGTTTATCGTAAGTTTATTATACATTAAATAAATGATAACGTAAATAAAATGTAAATAAATTAGTACAAAAATGAAAACTTATTTTTGTTTTTTTTTGCGATTTTCTCCAGAACGAAGCAAAAACGAGCAAATCTCTAAAAGACTTTTTGTCTTAGTTTTTCGGTCCCCTACACGCTCCTGAAGTTTTACCATTTAAATTCGGGACACCCTGTATAAATATCATTTAATTTTCCTTGATGCCGTCTCGAGACAATTACGTGTCAATTCATTCGAGGAATAGTTTTCGTTCTACAGTCGAATAAACGTTCCCTCAAATAATTTCTCGAGGAATCAAGCCGGATATCAGCCCTGCAGAGCCAAAGTAATTAAACTGAAACTAGAGGATTAAAGTTTCAACGAATTGAACACTACTATGACTATAACCTACAGACCTTGAAATAACGCTGAAATAATTTCAGCCGTAAAAACAATGTCCAGCTGACTGGTTCGGAAAAGTGGTGAGGTTGATAGCAACGCGTGGTTTCAAATCGTTATTCCCGACCATTATTTCAAATAAAATCTGCTCGCGGCCGTTGTTGATGCGTCGAGTGTCAGCGGCTCGAACGGCTCGAAGCAGGCGGGCGCGGTTAAAGAAGAAAGTCGCGTAGAAAGTCGGAAGAAGTGGACGAAGAAGAAGAAGAAGGCGATGAAGAAAAAAGGAATTAAGGTTCTCGCGAGTACTAGATTTAATCGCGGTATTTTTTTCGCGGAGAGTCACGGACCGGGCTCTCCCGGTCTCCAGCCGGCTGAGAGTCGTGAATTTCCGAGGTGTCAGCGAGGCACGGCTCCTTCTCCGCGCCGCGCGCCGGTAAGAAATCGTGAAACGGGTTGAGGATGCGTAGAGTGGCGAGGGTGAGAGGGCGACTCGACGTCGAGAGGGATCCGCCCTCCCGGTGAAGGGTCCAGCCGGGTAGACAGTCTCACTAATTACGCCGCGCCTCATTAGCGTGGAAGCCTGGCAGTCGCTTAAGGACACGTACGACGACTCTTCTTCGGCTTCGTCAAAGATACGAATTTTTCTTTCCCTCTTCTCTTTTTTTTTTTCTCGTGCGATGTTTCTCTTCGCTCCTCCCCCACCCCTCGTTCACCGCCTCGTCCCTCTTTCTCGTTTCGTCGCTCGGGCTCTTTCTCCGGAGAACACAGAGGGCGAGAAGGGGCGGCTTTCGCGCGACTCCTCTCGCCGCGCGGAATAGAAAAAAAAAAAAGAAAATATTAGCAATGAGGAGGAATCCTCTTCTGATGAACGAGAGTTCCGAGGAGAACTCGCGCGTACAGCCCGATCGCCGCGGAGATGCGGGACATTTTCGGGGAATGGATTCTGGAGCGGGGAGAGTATGGTGTCACCGACCGAATTTGATTTCTGCTGTCTGTGGGTAATAAGCGAACTACGAATATTTCTCTTCGGTTTTTACTTCGCTAAATAAGGAATCTTAGTGTTCGGCGTCAACGCGTGTTTTTCTGTTAACGCTAACCGAACACTAAAGACGATCGAAATGTTGCAGCTTGTAAAAATGACGAGGCTCTATTTAGATTTTGCGCAATTCCCATGTAAGTAACTTCATAATTTCAATAATCGCAAAAAGAAAAATATAAAACCGTCTATTCGATCGACAGTGGTAGGTTTGGTGTTAGGAAAATCACGAAGCTTAAAGGTACACGGTCGTGAAATTGTTTTAAGCAGCGCGCGCTGTATGTTTATTGTCCGCCGATCGAATTGGAGCAAGAGGGCTCGTTAAGGGAGCCGGAGATCGCTTTGATTATCAATTCCTCGGTTGACCAACTCGCGAGGAACCTCTATCAACCCCTGACTCGAGCGTGAAACTCCATTAGAAGCGGGCAGCCGCGCCAGCGCCGGTACCCCGTACTGCTCCGATTTGTCCCAGCGAAGGGTTCGCGCGATTTCTAGTGGCTAATAGAAAGCCTCTCCTGCCCTCGGGCCACCATGGACTCGAAGGGAGCCAAGGGCTCGTTCGTTTGGACTTTTACTTAAAGCCAAACCAACCCCCTCGACCCTTCACGGCGGAGATCGATATTATCGGCCCATCAGTTCCCCCTCCCCATCCCCTTTTTAATTGGAATCTTGATGTCTGGCTAGGTGGCCTTTGACACTACTCGAACAATGCTGTTAACACTTTCCTGGTTGGCCTTTTATTCGTTTTCTGTTTCCCGCGGGAACCGCAACATTTTTTAATGAGAGACCTTCGATCGCGTTTCCAACGATATATCTAAGAGTAACGTCGTTAATCTTCGAACAAACGTTACAAAACTCGAGGAATTGGTAAAACAATTGTTTTTGTTTTCACTTCTTTTTTTTTACGAATATTGCTTGGAGCAAGCGATTCGGTGAGTGGCGTTGGTAATTATTTACATTAGGGGCTTCCTCACCGATTTTGATGACCTTGAAATATGTTGTCAAGGTCATCATTCTGAACATCTTTTTCCTATACATGTTACCGCCGCTCAGCTTTAGTTTCCAAATAATTCACAAAAAAGTTTCAACGTCTCGAAAAGTGATCTTGAAATATGTTGTCGAGGTCAACAAAATCGGTGAGGCAGCCCCTAATGTAAATATTTACCGAAGCGTTTCTTTTGCTCCCTTAACACCAAAGCTATGAGGCACTAAAAATGGCGTTGCCATATAGAAATGACACAGTCGAATTTATTTGGATTTTGCACGATTTTTATTGTAACGTGTGCTCTATAAATTCAATCATTTAAGAATAAAAAATCTGGAAACGGTCATTTGATCGATTAACGTTAAATTCTTGTTACGCGATCTCGATGACTTCCGGGCTGAATCAGGAGTCGAGGATCGCGCTGTGTCTGTTTCAATTACATCCCCATGAACTAACTCGAGACGAAGAAGTGTGTGTGTGTGTGTGTGTGTGGAGGGGGCGGGGGGTGTGGGAGAGCCTACAAACGAAATTTCCCTTTCTTCGTTCGGTGTTCAGGGACCTCTCACCTGAATACGGTCGTCCCTCCGTGGCTCTTTCACGTAAACGCCGCACGAAAGTAAATGGTGCGCATATCCTAACGCTGCGGTCGACCCTTCGCCGACCTTCGAGAGAGCCATTCTGTTTCGCCGGTCGGATCATCGATACACCTGTGCGCCGGCCTCTAATTTTCTTCCCCCTCGACGTCCCCCGCACTTTCCCCGATGTTTATTCCAAAGCGTAGTGCAGGAATTTTCTGGGTGTCTTCTCTGAAGCGTGTACGTCTTTCAAACTTTCCATCTGTTCACGGTCCTACTTAACGATCGACAGTTACAGTGACTCCCAAAACTATTCGGACACTAGGTATAACTAACTTTATGATTTGATAATTCGATTGTTGATAAAGCAATCGCCCTGGGATTTGTTTCTAGCAATAAAACATTTATTAATGTTGATAAATATGAAAAATATACATACGTTTCATAATAAAAATTATTAAACGAAAAAATGGACCATTTGTGGCTCACAAAAATATTCGGACAATATTAATTTTTCTATTTAGATAATGTAATTTAGCATTATAAAATTTGTTAGTACTTCGTGGAATAACCATTTTGTTTAAGAACATGTCTTAACTTGTTTGGCATATTATTTGTAATTTTTAAAAAATATTCAACAGTTATATTCGATCACTCAGTTGCAAGTCTTTATTTTAATTCGGCTATCGATGTAATTGGCGTTTTTCGAATTCTTCTATCCAATTGATCCTTTAAATTCTCGATGGGATTAAGGTCCGGTGATTGGGGCGGCGGATGAAGAATTTTGGGGCAGCGGTATAATAAAAATTCTTACACATTACGTGACTTGTGCTTGTGCTTGGGGTCTTGGTAAAACTTAAAATTATTATTTTTCAGCACTTTGAACTAAATTATTTTTGAGTATATTTAAATAATGATTTTTGTCCATGATACCGTCAATAAACACTAGGTTACCGAATCCATATGACGAAATGCAACCCCAACCTCTTGTATTTTCAAAATTAAACTTTTTATTCGCTTTTCGCCATACCATAGTTCTTCCGTCAGAATTGTACAGATTGAATTTGCTTTCATCAGCAAATATCACATCCTTCCACCATGTCTCATCCTTAGAAATTAATTCACTTGCAAAGGTTTTTCGTTTATTCCTATTCTTTTCGTTGATAAATGGTTTCTTTCTAGCTACTCTTCCATTGTAACCAGCTTGCCTCAGCGTTCTCCGAACTGTTTCGGCTGACACATTTTTCGAGCTTTCTTCCAATAGTTCACTAACTAGTTTTGGAGCACTCTATCGCGGATTTTTTTTCACTTTCTGGATAATTTTGCTTTTCTCCCTCGTACATAAATGGTACATTATTTCGTTTAATAATTTTTATTATGAAACGTATGTATATTTTTCAAATAAATCATATATGTTTATCAATATTAATAAATGTTTTATTGCTAGAAACAATTCCCAGGGCGATTGCATTATCAACAATCGAATTATCAAATCATAAAGTTAGTTATACCTAGTGTCCGAATATTTTTGGGAGTCACTGTATGTAAAGTGATCGTGCACGAATAACACGAAATCTGCAGTAATCTGTCTTCGAGAAAATAACATTACTTTCTCGAGGTTCACCCTCCGTAAATGCATATTTATTTGCAGACAGCGGATTTTATGCTGCACATATGACAAAAAACGAGTAGGTGTACTTTAAGGCATGAAAAAAGACGAATTTACAAAATGCTTTTATTTTGCACATAAAGATCCGATGTCTATTTATTTATAAAGAAGATTGGAGCAACGAAAAAGGTGTGACTCGCAATAATATTCGACTCGGTTCCTTTTTTTTTTTTGAAAAGTTACAATAATTTTTTTACGACTTTAGTTTTTTCACAAAATTCTCATGATCTTCGGAACATTCTTCTCGATTAGAAAAATAGCCTGGTTGATATTTAATTAACGAATTTCGCGAAGGTTTTGCATAGTAGCGATTGTTGGCGATCGATCGCTCGATCGAGATCTCGGCGCGACTTCGTGTCACGAAGCTCTCGGGGAGAAGTGTCGCGCGGGCCGATAGGATACGATACGATACGATACGATACGATACACGGTGTGCACGCCCCACTGTATATCCATCGTATAATCGTGCGTGCAGGCGAAAGCGGGGAGGCAAGAGCCTCGTCGTCATTTCTGAATTAATCTCATTCGACTGCCCCCTTTATGCTCGGCGGGTCTCCCTCGCATCCTGCGGCGAGCTGCTTCTCCCGTCGCTTCAAGGTTAATTGGAACGAAAGCGAAGAAAGGAGAAAAGGAGCGTGAGCCACGGAGGGCACTGGATAGAATCCCACGAGCCGCGCTGGAGTTTCCTTAGGTCCCGTCACTTTAACCAACCAGATTTAGCCCCCGTGAACCGTACGGAGCCGAATAATGGCGAACCGAGTAGAGAAGAGAGAGAGAGAAGACACGGCGAAATTCTGTCACTGTTCGCGTGTCACCGCTCGGTAATATTCGATCGTTTACGATACTCGTTAGAGAGGACCGAGGAAAAACGATTCAACTGAGACAGTCCTCGGTTCTCTTGGTTTCTTCGGTGAGGCTCTTTTGTCGACGCTTCGTCTACGCGAAAGTTCAAGAGTCCGTTTACTCTTTTCTCAATGAAAATGTTCATCATCTGCGAACCGTCCTTTTTCCAAGACCAGACGAAGATTACGTAAAGGGGACCACTCGAATGACAGGAACTGCGAAGCGCGATAAACAAACTGCCGGAACAGCCGTCGCCGTGCCAAGCTATGGTAAACAGCGAAATGAGTTGGAAGTTGGAAGCGAGACAGTGCGAGAAGTCAAATATTTTTGAGAAACGGTGAATTGTTCGCGAATCATTCCTCCGGCTGGCGGTACATGTTAGATTAAAAAATGTATTCGAATAAGGGAAGAAGGCAGTTTACCTCTTGCGACGAAGTTCAACAAACTGAAAATGTTCGCTCTTCACGGAAGAATCGGTCCGCGCGAATTAATACATATTCGCATAAAAATCCATCAGGAAGCCCGCTGTTAGATATAAACATAGTAACTGTATGTAGATAAGGTAGGAATGACTATTCTTGACTATTCTTGTATAGTGTGCTAGCCAGACGTTCGACGACATTCGACAAATAAACACGTGTATAATACAGAGTGCCTGCTCCGAATTATTAATACATTTCCACTGCGCTATTTAATATGCTCATAACACCCGCGACCTTCGTATGTTCACCGCTCGAAGATCCCAAAAACGCGGTAAACAGACTAGCTCGGGATTAAGATTCGTTCTCAAGCGAAACTAACTCGTAGAACGTGCGGGGTTTAAGAACGTTCGAATCAAGGGCTGAAGCGTTCCCGTGCTCGAAACTTTGAAGCGCGCTCCTCGCCGCTCAGGTAAACGCGAACATTTTCCGCGCAAATAATTCGTTTTGTTTGAAATAATACATATTACATGAACCGTCCGGGAATGAAGGATCGCAATCGTATCGCGAACAATCTTCCGGAGAGGAGAAAACATTTAAAACGCGAGCAACGCGATCGGTGCATCTCCGACGCGCGCGTCGCGAATCCTTACAAAAGTGTCTGCTCGCGCGTTTCGCTAAACGGATATATGTATATCGCGTTTCGTCGTCGAGCCCGCGGATTTTCACGTTTATCAGTCGCCTAGATCCCCAACCTCTCGTCGCGCGGAAACTACCGCGCTCGAGCCGGCCATTATCTCTATCGCTCGCCGATCCACACGTCGTTCTTCCTCCGCTCGTAATTTATATTTTCTGGGTCACGCGATTAACCGAGAATTCTAAGGGTTGCGCGGAACCGTTTTCGCCAGCGCGGTCTCCGAAAAATCCTTAGAACGAAAATGTTTTCTCTCCGTTCCAGGCCCTCTTGTTCCCCGATACGCTCTCCCAGCTCCGCGAGCACGCTTTTGTTTCTCCATTTCCCTGTTTCACCTTTCTCCGTGCGCGCGCTCTCTCTCTTCATTACCCCGGAGCCGACACGAATTTTTTCGCGCTAGACTGACCCGAGCACCGGTTCCGCGTACGCTACCAGCGGTAATATCAAGAAACCGCGCCGGGAAAACGCAAAGAAAAGGCGAGCCGGAGTGCGGTTTTCCGGCTCATTTCCGCCCGCGGATTCGGGGGAGAACAACGTTTCCACGGGGAGAATCCTGTGTTCGCCCCTCGAGCTACCTTCGGACAATTCTTTTCTCTCTCTCTCTCTCTCTTTCCCTTTCTTGCTCTCGATTCATCCTCCATTGTGCCCAGCCATAATGGCCGGCGAGGATCATCCGTCGAATCGGATTTTAGCAGGCGCCTGGCCCGATTCTTCCTTTTTTTTCGGCGTCCCGCGGGCTTCTCGAGTGGCCGCGATCGTGGTGAAAACTCTTTTTTGACAAGCCACACAACTTACATCTCACTGTTATTCATCATGGCAATGAAGAGTTTACAGATGTTAGCACAGGGAACCCAGATCTATAACGCCGGTACTCTCATAATTCTCACAGTTGTATCAAATGCAATTGAATCCGGATTATACTAATTTTTAGTCTCTATTAATCATGGTATAGGAGGATTCACTGTATTTGTTTTCTCGAAAAAAAGGAAATCAAAATAATTGGGACACCCCTTAGAGGTTCGATTACTCTTACAAGGATTTTAATTCTTACAAGTCAGCTTTGCGTTACAGTTTAAAAGTTCATTAAACAAGTTCTTATAAAGTTCTTTGTACAAAATGAAAATTTCTTACCCGAAAAGAAATTAATTTTCTTCCCTATTATGTTTAGTAGGTTGAAAATAATAGCATGTTCGAATTTGAACATTTCTAATATTATTGCTATTTTAAATAATATCTAATATTATTCTAATATTTCGACAATCTTGCTATATAAAATAATATCTAATTTTATCCTAATATTTCTATATTATGGCTATTTTAAATAACATCTAATATTATTCTAATATTTCGATACTCTTGCTATTTAAAATAATATCTAATTTTATCCTAATATTACAATATTATCTCTATTTTAAATAATATCTAATATTATTATAACATTTCTATAATATCGCTGTTTTAAATACACCTACTAATTGTTGTCATAAATCCATAAAATCCGCAGTCTATTAATAACAAATGGTGTTACATGAAATCTGTTACCTGCTATTGTACTCGCGACATCCGTCGGTTGATTAGAGGAGAAGTAGCCGGTTCCCCGGAATCATTTTCAGCCGCAATTAGGTTGAAAGATCTCAAAAACATTTCCATCAGAGGTACCGGAAATGTCGGCAGTCTCTGCGGGGCTGTCCACTAGGTCAGTACGAACTGGCAGAAGAAACGAAACGCTCTTGGGGGTCAAGTGGCTCGACGTTCCCCCTTCCCCTCCCTCTTCCTTTTCATTCCCGATCGAAAGTGCGAACGTCTATGCCTCGGCTAAGTGGCCCCCCGGATCCATGACACGTTTTGATTCCTGCGGAACGTATCGGGTTTCGGGACCGACGGTTCTACAACCATCCTGCACAAACGATCCCGTTTTTGGCCGTGCCGACTTGTTGACCCATCTTCCCTGCCCCTCCTCCGCCCCGCTCCGGCAGGATCCGATTTCACTGGTCTCGAGGACTCGCGACCAGCTCGGCACCGAGAGTCCGCCTCGTGGAATCCTCTTCACCGACTCCTGCGGAATGCCCACTCGTTCCCGGCTCGAATTTCGCGGTCAAGCCGGAAATTTGGATATCCCCGTGTCCGTGTCTGTTTGCCCGATTAGAATCCATTTCCTGGATCGATAAGGTCCTGTAATTGCTCGGCGGAATCGATCTCGGACCGTGCTTTGCGAGGAAGCAGTCAGGAAACAGCACTTCAGCATTTTCTCCCGGGCTTAGAACGAAAAAAGAGACCTTGGGAAAATTTCGTTTGAAAACCAGCACAGGCTGGTTGCAAGAGTTTCTTTAACACGGAATTTGCAGGGAGTTCGAACGTCGACGTTTCATGGTTAGAAATCGGCGTAAGTTTCCGTTTTTCGTGTCCCAGCTTTAAACCGCACCTAGCGGAAACGACAATTAGAGAGAGTTCCACATTCGGACCGATCGCAGCTACTGTACACCGCCGGAGGCCATCGGAGATCCGCGCGCCGGAAGTCGCAAGGGTGGCAGAGCGGATTCTCGCGCTCAACATCGCCGCCGCGACTAGAAAGCCTGATCCTCTCTCTCTCTCTTTTTCTCCATCTACTCCAGAGCCTCGAAGAGCCCTTGATTTCGCAATCCGTACGAAAGTCTCGCGGCACACAGAACGCGACAGAGGAAAGGGGCTCGAGGAAGAGAATGAACAGCGTAGAAACGGCAAGAGCGACTGAGAAAGACAAAACGATGAACGAGCGAGCCACATAGATCGAACACGAAAGAAGTAAAGACAGAGTGAAACAGGCAGTTGGAAAGGGTGGTGTGGTGGTGGGGCGATATCCCTCTCGGTGTAGCATTTGAAGGAGACGATGGTTCCCTTTGCAAGAGTAGATCCTGATGGGACACGCGGTGAAGAAGAAGAACGGGGGAAGGGAGAAGGGCATATTTACAAGGAGAGAGAGAGAGAGAGAGGAGCAGCGACGGAAGAAAGACAAAAGGAGAGACGACACACCGCAGACAGAGTAGAGGACGACGAGGAGGGACGAGGGAGGATCGAGGGGGCACGAGGAAGACGATGGGAGTGAAGGATCCTCGACAGTTCTAGGATACTCCTTGCCGGGTATCCTGGGGTCCTCGGTGCACAAGGACCATCCTCTTCCTCTTCTTCCTGCCGCGCACTCTTTTCCCCGGCTTCTCCTTCTTTCCTGGCGATTCGCGTGTCACCCGCGCTGGCCCCCCCAACCATCTTCCCCCCCGCCCTTCCTCGAGCACCGTTGCCCGCCATTTTCCTACGTTCTCTTCCGCAGACGGTTTCCGCGGTTATGCGCGCTCTCCCGCCTCATCCTACCAGGGGTGGGGGGGGGGGGGGGGGGTTCTCTTCGTCTTCTTAACTCCGTTACAAAGCCGAGTAGCCACCTTTTCATCGCTCTTCTTGCTTTTCACGATCTCCGTCCCCGTGTCGTTGCTCGCGAGATCTCTTCACTCCTCCTCACCGCCCCCGACCTTCGTGCTCGCGTGCTCTCCGGCCGCCTACTCCATTACGAGGACCGTCTACTTGGTCTCCAAGCGATCGTGTATGCTCTTCGAGATTACCTAATCACGGTCGTACCGCCGCGGGGGTGGCCTCTTTCGACCGTGGAATCGTCCCTTCCGGATTGCCGTCGTCACCTCTGGGCCTGTCCGGGTTGCGGTAGCCTGTACGCTAGAAATCGGAGGTGTATACATGTTGGAGATCGGAACGAGAATCAGTGGGGATAGCAGGAATAACGGTCTTAATGTATTAGCTGTAACACACGTTTAATAAACACAGAACAATAAACTAAGAACAAGAACAGCACACGAAAACGCACTGACGGACGAGGAGACTTAACGAGAAGTTAGCGGTTTAAACTGAATAGCGGTGACGTATAGTAGCGGTGTTTATATTCGTATCGTTAGACGATGACTGCCTCGGAGCGATCAGCTGGCGCGTACCGAAAATTCGCGTTCGGCGGATCGCAAAGTGGGGGGGCCGCGCGGAAGACGTGACGTCATCCGCGTGGCTACGCGACGTCGGAGCATCGGCTCAGCTGAGTGCCGAACGGCCGGAACAATACATAATGAGCCAACCGTGCAGGATTCGCCTGGATTGTCCAGGAATTGAAGTTCCTGTCCAGAATCCAGATTGAAGAGATGTCCACTGGCCAGGGATGCATACCGCGGACTAACCCTAACCCAAACCCGGTTAACCGAGCGAGGTTTCTGTAACCCATACTAACCCGGAGATAGCGGGTTTTAGAGCCTAGAGAGAGAGCCGGTTAACCCCTCTTGGAAGCGGGTTTCAGAGTCTAGAGACAGCGGGTTAACCCGCTCCCGAATGGGTTACTAGTGAGATAAGATAGATACTTCTAGCAGTTCACTTCAGAATTCAGAGATATACGAATATATGTACATATATTATGGATAGAAAGAGATCCCTCTTGTATTGCAATTTCTTGTTTTGCAAAAACCGAAAAATACCGGCATTTATTTAGGTTTCGACAGAGGCAGCATACCTTACCTTACCCTTCCGAGGGTTAACTATTTCGGACTTTCCCATTTCGGCATTATTTCTTGTTTCGAAACAGCATACTGTCGAGCGGACAGTCCTTGAATTTTGGATGGCGACCGTAGCAGGCAATAAAATAATAAAGCGCTTCAAACCTAATAAAGCATACTGACAAGGGAACATATTCAGTCGGTACAAGCCGATTTTTAAGAGACTTATGCGAGATATAGTTCTTTAATTTTTTTCGAAAATTTACATTAAAAAGTTACAACTATGGTATTCATGATCATACTGTAATCTTGTGTAACCGGGTTAACCCTAACCCGAATTCGGTTCGGTTCTCGTAACCCAAGTAACCCGTCTAACCGGGTTACAGAAGAATTCGAACCGGGTTAGGCGGGTTACAGAATTCTTCCGTAACCCGGTTAGGCGGGTTACTCGGGTTACGAAACCCGAACCGGGTTCGGATTAGGATTCGCATCCCTGCCACTGGCTCCTCAGTGGAGAATGTTGTGAAATTATACCCTAAGATGTATACCGAAATCTAAGATATCGGTACTATATGCATGTATAGGATATTTCATTTCATTACTCGAGCGCTA
Source organism: Lasioglossum leucozonium (assembly GCA_028454225.1). NCBI lineage: Eukaryota > Metazoa > Arthropoda > Insecta > Hymenoptera > Halictidae > Lasioglossum > Lasioglossum leucozonium. The sequence continues at coordinate 5,389,925 of CM052221.1, read as the reverse complement.
TTTCTATAAGGCCGCGTTATTCTTGTGAAAGTGAGTACCTCCGCGCCGAATGTAGGAAAGGACAGCGCGAGTAAACACGGACCGCGCGGCCGAAAACATACTGCGTACCGAGAGTCGATGACGTAGTCGCTCGCGCCTGCCGAGACAGGCTCGGACAAGACTCGCGCTGGCCGGCCGGGTGGGGCTAGCCGCGGATGACGCGGCATGTTTACATTTTACGCTCCTCGCGGTGTGTGCTCCGCAGTGGAGGGGATGCGTTCATTTTCTTAGACCACAGTTTGCATTCGTAGCATGCAATGCCCTCGAATGTCGAAATACATTTTTGCACGCCAATGCACGTCAATATCGGACGAAAAGAGAAAGTTTGAAAATAATTTTCGAACCTCGAAACCGCACAGCTTTTTCTTTGTATAAAATCTGAAAAAGTCGCAGAAGCAATTCTACCAACCTCGTAAATAATATATTATTTCACAGACGCAATTATTTTTCTTGAAAATGGTCTAAAATATGCTATTAAATGAAATATGCAAACATGCTATTAAAGAGTAAAAATTGATCGAACCCGAGCGCCGAAAACATTATTTGATTTCGAAATAAAAATGTTGCAACTGAGACAATCCGTTAGCCGCGGAAAAAGTTGAAACGTGTAGACAAAAATAAAGATGAACGAATTCGATCGGAAAGCAGATGAACAAGTTTCCTGATTAAAAAAACCAGGTGATCTGTATTTCCGAATCGCGTCGATGCTCGTGCCTCGACTCAGCGATCGTAAATACACCGGCGAAAGCATTCCCGAAAGAGGGAGAGAAGGTCACGTGGATGTAAACGTGGCATAGACGTCGACGTCGACGTCGACGACGCGAGCACCGGAGGTAATGCGCCGGCTGAGGCAAGGGTCCTTGCTTTGACTCCAAACTCACCAGTATAACTGAATGCCTCTCTATAGGCCGAGTACGTGCTTCTAAGTGCATCCTGATTTTTCGAACCTCTTTGATTATACTCTTTCCGTCTCCGTTCCCCACCGGCGGTCCCTCTCGCCCACCCGGCTCTTAATCCCTTTCTTCCGTCGTCTTTCCCCAATTTCTCCTCCCCAGCCGATCCGCACGACGATTAACAACTGGCACTGATTTCCCAAGCCATCGTCGATCATCAATCTATCTGGGTTATTCGCACTAGTCGGTTAAAAGTTTTTTTTTTTAATCATACTCTTTTCTATTCGTTTTCGGTATTGTTAGGCAGCTAGAAGAAACAAAAACCATTTTTTAAATAGTTAATTTTCTGAAATTATTTTAGTCAATCTAAAATGCTAATACAATTAGGCGACTTTTTCCGTTTAATAAGAGCAGAATGCTACGAACAACGCGTTATATTGTTGGTACTTTGCGTCGCTGCAAAAATAACATCCGGACGCAATTTTTGTTGTAAACACGGTTCAAGTGTATTGGCGTCAGAATAAATACAAGGGACGAACCCAGAAGTGTAAACAGATCATTAATGAACTTTTACAATCTTGAAAATCTTCACTGACAATAATTGGTCATTTTCGGATGTCAATAATCATGAGAAGATCAAAAATAGTTCGAAATTTATCGGATTCATTTATTGCAAGACGTTGGAATATTTATTCAATCGAGAAATTAATTTTCTAACAAACACATCGTTATGCTAAATTTCTTTCATTTTTTATTTCTAGTATCAAATGATGTAGTTCCGAATTCTTTCGACCCTCATCGTTCTCTTTGCAATATCTGCTGGCAGTTTCAAAACAAACCGTTTGATCCGTTCGATCTGCAAGTCCGTTTCATTTTTTGGCGTATTAAATATTTTTCTTTTTCCCGCTCCCTCTTCTTGGTGATCTCCTGTCCGACGTCCTGGCGTCAATCTTGACTCCACACTCGAGAAATCGATTTACGGATTGCCACGGGCTTTTGGACGGCACGGGCCGACCGCGGCTGAATCTCTTCACAGGTGCACAAGTAGCTGTGTTGATTTATTTGATAAATGAGTAGTGGATAGGGCTTTAAGCGGGCGAGAGAGAGGGAGAGCTCTCCACCGGAGAGTCCTACAACGCCGAGCGCACTACTCTTTCGCTCTTCTGCCCCCGTACCCTTCTCTCCTGCCTCCCTCCTTTTTTTCCCACCCCTCTTGCTCCATCGAATCAACCGTGGAACCAGTTGAACCGACATAAGTTCCGACGAGTGCGATTCGAACACTCGTTGCCTCGTTACCTTTCATCTTGACAAGACTCGTCCGTTTCTCGTTGTTTCTTTCAAATTTCTTCAAATCTCCCCTCCCCCACTCTTACCCAGTTTTTAAATTTCTCTTTTGCAAATTCAAAACGTCCCCTGATAGGTACAAAACTGAATTCTTCGTTAACGATAAACCTAGCGTTAACCCCTTGCATTGTCGAACAGAATCTGCAACATTATCGTTTAAATCATTGATATTATAATGATCGAACCCGAGCGCCGAAAACATTATTTGATTTCAACAATTTGCGATCGATGAAAATAAACTGAATAAGAATCTACAACATACGAATGTTATAAATATCAATTAATTGTATAGTCAATACGTGGAGAAACAAACAAGCAACCCCGTTCAGATCGAATTCTATATCTGCGTTTAAGCTTTTCAGTCGAAGCTTCGGGGATTACCATGGTTATTGTGGATGTTTTCCCCATGCAAATTAATACATCCCCTGCCACGTGCGCCATTATTATTTGGACAGCACGACCATGTCGATTCTTTTAATAGGAAGCAATACCCAATAAAATCATTCTTAAATATTCAATTTATTTTTATCGATCGTAAATTATTGAAATCAAATAATGCTTTCGGCGCTCGGGTTCGATCAATTTTTACTCTTTAATAGCATGTTTGCAATATAATTAACGACGTTTCGGTCTTATTTCAGACCATTTTCAAGAAATGTATGTTGAAACAAAGTAAAGAAAAAACCCCAATGAAATACTCACTTGCTATATGTGAAAAGAAATTAAAGCATATTTTAAAGAATAAAACCACCTCCTTATTATAACATTTAAAAATTTTTAATAGACAGAACACAACACGCGTGTCAATTCCACGACCGTAGAAATGACACTGTGACACAAATCATTCTTGTTAAGTACTATGACACTATACGTAGAGATACAGTAATCAGGTAATCTTCTCGAAGTCTAGAAAACGAGAAGAGAATAATCAAAATTAAACAATTTATACAGTTTAAATACGGAATGTCCACTGTGTGTCAATATTCTACGGGGGCGGTTAAGAAAGAACTTTATCATTCCAACAACCAGTTAATTGTGGTTCCAGGCTGCATCAGCGAAACACCTAGGACAATGAAGGGTCCAGAATTCGAATCCTACTGCATTGTACTACATGTATGTAATGATATTTGGTCCCCTCAGGGTTTCAAATCCATTTTACCAATTTCTTTCTTTACCACTCTTCACTACCGCCTAATTTCAGCGGGACCTACTTTTTTTATTAAGGTTTTGCCAACAACGCGTGAAAAACACCCAGAGGGCCACTTCCCGGTTTTTACCGAGCGGTCACCCATCCAAGCGCTGCCCACGCCCCACGCTGTTTAACTTCGGTGATCGTACGAGAACCGGTTTTTGCAGCGAGGCAATGGTCGTTGACGCATTATACTACATATTTTCGCCTAATGTCGCTGGAAACACGTTGTCCGTGTGGTGTGGGCTCGGTGCAGCGAGCGCGACTCTCGCCGCGCACACGGTCAAGAAATAATCATCGGCGATCTCGGCTAGCGAGGTGGCGCGGTCCGAGAGCCCCCGATAAGACCGTAGCGGTGTAACGGCAGAGAGTAGACACGACGAGCATGTATCTCTCTCTCTCTCGGAAAAGGGAGTAAGAAAGAAATATGCAGAAGCACTCGTGTCAGAGGCGACCAATAAATTTATCGAGCGGGTGTTGGCATGGAGACTGCCGGACAGAGCTCGGTTGGATGGCCCAGAGGGCGATGAGAGGGCACTCGAGAATCCTCCAGGAGCCCGTCACGGGGAAATTGGAGGCAGCCACGGCGGCTAGGAGGAGGAACAGAAAGGAGGAGGGAGGTGGCGCGTAACCCTCGAAGAACGACGGGATGACGGGGCCGCGGGGGGAGGGGGTGGTGGTAGAGGCTAGAACGAAGAAGGAAGGGAGGTACGAAGC